>PVKS010025238.1:0-30114 GCA_004027875.1 Aplodontia rufa
CCACCCCTCCCCCTCCCGCATTAATGGGGTTGGACCGAGCAAAGTAACAGGATTTAGGTTAATAGAAAGGAACCAGAGTTCCCAAAGAGGGAGGGGTCCCAAGAGAGGGATCCCTTGGGGTTTTCTTTGAAGAGAAGAAAGTGAAAATTGAGCAGTTTGGGCAGAGATAAGGTAGGGAGTAGAGGTATCTGGCCTGGAGCAGAGGCCTGGACATAGGGAACGCTGGATCACTTGCCATTGTGGTGGAGAGCTTTTAAGAGCTCTGAGAATTTGGGAGTCGAATGTGCCATTTTTAGGCCAGTGACTATTAATGTAAGATGGATTGAGGAGGGCCCCCAAGGACTCTAGTGAAGAGAAAGCCAGCAATCCAGAAGAGTCAGGGAGTCACTTACCCAGTAGGTTATGGTCGGTGGTGGATGTTTTGTCCAGCAATGTGAATGATCCTCACTGGAGCTGCCAGAGGGAGAGGTGGTGGAGAGAGAGAAAAAGAGAGTTTGACCTGGTGGAGGTCAAGGGAAGGCCCAGAGGAGTCACCCTTGGGGGGAACTTTGAAACATGGTTACAGTTCAGACCATTTGCTATTTTGTTGTAGGAAGTTAATAAGATCTGTTTTTTGGATCAAAGGTCCTGAATTCCGAATTCAGGCCATTGAGTAATGGAGAGGTGTGAAGGAGGTGACAGGAGAAAACAAGGTGTCCTCTGTTTGCTCCTTGCCACCTGAAGCACAAGAAGCAGTGCACCTGGAAGGAGCTGGACGCCCCCAACTCTGATCCCAAGGTGAGGAAAACCCCCTTGTTCCGGGGGAAGTTTCTAGTGGGGCACCTCTTGGAGAAACTCCTGGAGTCTTGCCTCTTTGGAATGGAGAGGTGTGATGGAGATGACAAGAGAAAACAAAGCCTCCTCTGCTCCTTGTCACCTGAAGTGCACCTGGAAGGAGTGTGGCATTCCCAACTCTGATCCCACGGTGAGAAGGGGATCCAGTGGGAGTTTTTAGCAGGATACCTCTTCAAGAAACTTGGAGTCTTACCTCTCAGGCGAGTTGATTAGGATGACTGGTGTTGCATGCAGGAACCAAAAGGAGAATGGATCTGTGATCTGGAGGTCTGGGAGAGCAGCAAAAGTAATGACAAGAATGAGGTTTCCAGAGACACCAATAAAGAGCTCAGTAAAGTTTTTGCTCCATTCACGTAGCAATAAGGCTGCAAAAATCTCGCCCCTGGAGGGGGTTGATTTCAGGTTGCTTTCCGGCTGCCATTTAGCTGTAGCTAACTGGGAGGGTGCTGTGAATCTCAAGCCTTGCATGAAAGAAAGTAAAGATGGATAGATGAAGAATAAAGTAGAAGTGGTGGGAAGAGAACGGGAGGGAGCCTAAGAGCCCCACTTTCCTGTCCCGGGTTTTTGGCATCATTTATGTAAGAAAAGAGACGAAAAATGAAGGAAGTAAAGAGAGGAGAGTGGCAGCTCAACAGTAACACAGGTTTATTCCAGAGAAACCTGGGGAGGGGGTACCCAGTGGAGGCTGGGTCCCCCTCTGACGCTTACAGACTGGGGTAGATATAGAGGAAATTGAGGGCTGAAGGGTGAGGGGTCAAGGTGCAAGTTTTCTGGTTAGACTGGGTTTCTCAGTAGGGTGGGGATCCTCAGTTAAGCACCCCAGGCAATAGATTCTGATGAAGGACAAGGCTGTAAATTTTGAGTAGGGGTTTGCTGCCTGAATGAGTGGCTTCTGATAATTTCCATATCCATCGCACAGGAATTCATGGATGTATCAAACTCATATCAGAAAAATAAGGTCCACACATACCAGATCACCAAATGAAGCAACTGCCTCACTTTAAGACTCATAAAAGGAAATCCAGTACTGGAGACAGCAGCACCCTGACACTATCACCTAGTCTCCAGATGAGAGCAGCATTGCCTAAGAAAATTACCACAACAATGCACCTTTAATCCTCTGTCACCAGGCTTCAACTCAGCAGTTTCTCATGCCTGTGATGACCAGGCATCACTCCAAACTGAACCTCAATCACAGCTTACTCCAAACTGACACCTCAAGCTGATGCTTCAAACTGACACTCTGAAACTGTCACCCATCAGGACCATGGCTTAGAATTGGATCCATGCTTTGACAGCTCAGCATCCTGAACAATTTCTTCGACTGGTACATAATTTTTTCTGACCGTCTACAGTGACTCTTGCATTTGTGTCTTCTTTGAGTCTTTTCTCTCAGTTCAAGCTGCTGAACCCCTATGGCTACCTTAACCCTTTCTTATATTTTCTGTAACCTATATATGTATATCACTGTGCAGCGTTTGGTGAGTGACTTCAGTTTTATAGTTATTAGTAATTCAAATTGGAATAAAAGAACCTAAAATTGCCCTACTTATGAGTTTTAGATGGCCCAAGAGTATTCAGTGAATTGCAACTGCTGCAAGTAGTGTTGTGGTAGAAGATCTCCCTGAAACTACATAATGAGGGAGAACTCTAAATATAATTAAAAAACCTTCCTTCCTTACAGGCGTCTTCTCCCAAGATACCCCACTCCACAATTTAGGTTTCAACTGGTTAAGAGTGAAGGAATCTCTTTGGGTTTAACCAAGTTCTGAGTTCCGGCAGAGTGAGAACCTGTGTGGAGACCCTTTTAACCTTTGCCTTTCTCACCCTTCCCTGGAGAGCCACTGATTGAGGCTGTCTTGCAGATGCATGGGCTCCTTGTCTTTGTACTCTCCATATGTATTCAATTACAACCTCCTGAAGGTGTGAATTATAAATTGCTGAGTTTTCTATTCCATACCACCAGAAGAGCAATGTTTGCATTTATTAAATCTGTTTTCCTGAACACTTTTCTGGTGTCTGAACCTCATTTGTCCCATTTCAGTGTAATTTGTGAACTTATTGTTACTGAAATGAGAGTTTGAGATGAAACTGGATTCTCTGGCTTCTGCTGGCTGGTGGGGTCTGCATAACTTGTAGGGCTCTTTCTGCAGCTTGAAAAGCCCATTTTAGTGTTAGCAACTAACCACAGCAGGGAGTGCCTGCTGGTGTCAGCTCCAGGGGTTGCAGCCAGCAAGGCCAGATTTTCTCCACTGCTATCTAGTAGTTCTCAATGATGTACCCAAAAAGCTTACTGCCAATTTCTTTCCTAGTTCTTGTCTCACATATTCAAAGAATGAAATCCACAGAAAACAACGGGAAGCCAAAAGTGAAAGGAGTAGGATTTTTTTAAATGAGAAGAGATAGAACTCTCAGTGATGGGAGGGGACCTGATAGCAGATTACCATTTACATGTACTAGTTTAGGGTCTTTATAAAGTTTCTTATATAGGATCTTATATAGGGGCATTGATGAAAATCTGTGTTAAACAGGAAAAGTGTTAAGGCTATTGGTTAGCCCTTGAGTCTGTAGCCTTTACTCAGGTCTGTCCTGACTCCCTAACTCCCATCACCCTTGGACAAAAGAATTGGCTGGAATGTTGGGAATGTTTCTACGGGTTACCCCCACGAGTGGCCTTTACATTTTAAAAAGCCTTAATTGGACTCATAAACTATCCTTATTCATTATTCGCTAGATTTATTTTGACCTTGTGGAAAGACACAAAGTCTTTGTCTATGTTAATGGGATATCTTGCTCACAACAGGGGATCCAGACTAGGGAGATTAGGGGATATTAGATTAAAGCACCTATCGCCGTTTGCTGCTAAATTCCTTTAGCTTAAAACAATTAATTAGGGGTTGGGGATTTAGCTCCGTGGCAGAGCACTTGCCTAGCAAGGGCGAGGCCCCGGGTTCTGTCCTCAGCCCTGGGGAAAAAACAAAACAAAACAATTAGCTGGGTGTGGTGGCCCACCTCTGTGATCCCAGTGAATTGGGGGGCTGAGGCAGGAGGATCACCAATTCAAGGCCTGCCGGGGTGATTTAGTGAAAACCTGTCTCAAAATAAAAAATAAAAAGAGATAGGAATATAGCTCATTGGTAGAGTGCCCCTGAGTTCTAGCCCCAGTTCTGGGGAGGGGGTTGTAGGGACAGAAAGGGAGACATAGATAGATATTGAGATTGCATATCAAGGAATCAGAGGAAGAATAAGTTTGACTGAGGCAATTTCCAGTAAGTTTTCAGTGATCGACCCATGCTTAAAATAAGGAGATTAACACACACACACACACACACACACACTTTTCCTTCAGGGGAGAGGCTTTAAAAAGAAAAGTATGGAAAGGGGAAGTCAATAGAAGTAAAGTGTCCGCATCTATGATTTTGGGAAATAGCTGTCTACTTCATGACGCTGGGATGTGGGAACTGGCCCTAGTGAAACGGAATCACTGTGAAATTAAGGGCAACTTCCTTAGACTGAGAACTAAAACTCCAAATTTCTTTACCTTCTAAACTTCCATGCTGAGAACAGAAACTATCCCCTACGCTAATCAGGCACCACAGATATGTTCTCTAATACAGCCTAGCTAAATCTATTTGTGTATATTGCCTGCCTTTTGGCCCATTTTTGCCTTCCATGAAAGCTTTCCTAGCCCTTGTGCTTTCTAAAGATGGAGGTTGGAAACAGAAATATTTCCTTTATCTTTAAAGCTGGATTTGAATGAAGCTTATTTTCCTGCTGTTATGATTTGAATGTGAGGTGGTCCCCCCCCCAAATTCATGTTTGACGTACAGTAAGGCTGAGGTGAAATGATTGGGTTATAAGAGCCTTAACCCAGGGTTGGGGATTTACCTCAGTGACATAGTGCTTGCCTAGCACAGGCAAGGCCCCCAGTTCAGTCCTCAGCCTGAAAAAAAAAAAAAGTTTAAAAAAGTTAAGAGCCTTAACCCAGTCAGTGAGTTAATCTCCTGATAGGCAGGTAGGGTGTGGCTGCAGAATATGGGGTTTTGGGTCCGTGCGTTTGGGGTATATTTTGTATCTGGTTGGAGTCTCTCTCTGTTCCCTGGAGCCATGACTTCCACCATGATTTTCTGCCTCCTCTCAAGCCCTGAGGAATGGAGCTGTCCTTCTATTGACTAAGAACTCTGAAACTCTGAGCCCTTAAAATAAACTTTTCCTCCTAAAATTGTTCTTGTCAGGTCTTTTATCACAGCAACGAAAAGCTGACTAAAATAGAAATTGGTACCAAGGAGTGGGGAGTTGCTGTGACTGACCTGACCATGTGCTTTAGAAGCTTTTGGAGCCTTCTGGAACTTGTGGGAGGAATTGTGGAAAGTTTAGTAAAGCTAGCTGGAAAAGCTTTAGATTGTTGTAAGTGGAGCTTAATGAGAAATTCTGGTGGGAGCTCAGAAGACCAGAATGCTGATAGGGCTATGCACAGCAAAGACAGGCTAATGAACGTTCAGAGGTCGGTCGAGGAAGACTCTGTTGGAAATTGGATTAGAGGCCATTCTTGATACTTTCTTGCTAAAAAGTTGTCTGCTTTTTTCCCATGTCCTGAGACTTTCTATGAACCTGATTTTAAAAGTAATGGACTTTTTAATCTGACAGAAGAAATTTCTAGGCAGCACAGCATTCAGGTAGTGGCATGGATATTGCTGGTGGCTTTGAGTTAAGTATATTGCACTAATAAAGAACAGAAAATAGCTGAAAGATTTGAAAAACTTGGACTAGAAAGATGGGAGTATAACTGGGGCTAAGGAAGTTTCAGTTGTTAAAGACGTTACAGCTGAAGAAAAGAAGCGAATGAAGGAAATAGAGCAATGGCGTTGGCAGCTCAACAGTAACACATTTAAGTTTATTTTGGAGGAACCGGCAGAGGGGGCCCAGTGGAGTCTGGGACCCACCTGCAGCTTACAGCCTGGGGTAGATATAGAGGGAATGAGGAGGAGGGGATTAGGGTTTCACTAGGGAGTTATCAAGTAGGATTCCTTTCCTAATGATGGGGTGTTTAGGGTAGAGTATTGTCTAGCATTTTGGAACAGGTGGAATAACCTTGAGGTAGGACTTGTTCTGAGATGGAGGATATTTCAAAATGGCATTGCCTAAGTCAGATTCTACCTAAGAACAGCCACTAAAGAAATATAAAAGACTTTGCCCAGAGGCAAAAAGAAAGGTGGCTTGAGGACATCTTGGGAATTGGCAAGACCACATCCATCTCAGTATCAAAGAAATAAAAATTCCTTTGAGAAGAGATTAGTGGAGCACCTTTTTGCAAAAGGTTACCTAGGAAGGTTCGGCCAAGGCACTTGGAGGCTGCTGCAGCCAGGGTCCCCTGAGGCTTGGCTACTGCCTGAGATGGCCGAAGACCTTGGCAGGAACCATGTGGTGCTGGTTCTGCAAGATTGTAAGATGCTGGAGTTAGAAGGTCATGGAGGCTTTCACCCAGGTTTCAAAGGAAGGCCTGGGAGACCAGGCAAAGTGGCCCAGGGTTAGAGTCCTTGAGGGCAGCACCTGAGAGTGTGATGGGTGGAGGCCAAAGCTGCTCTGGAGACCCCCGAGACTGAGAAATACCAGTATCATGGAACCTCTGCTGAGGAATCCTGCAGGAATGGATCAGAGGGAAGCCAACAGAGAGACCATATGGACTGCAATCAGCAAGGCCATAGGAGTGGAGCTACTCAAGCCTTTTGTAGGGAATATCATGATGCCATGTGCTCCAGATGCCAGACATGAAACTACAGGACTTGTTTGCCCAGTTGTGTTTCAATCTTGCCTTTTTTCTATGTCCCTATTTTTCTGAATGAAAATGTTATTTCTGTACCTTTATATATTGGATACTTGTAAATTGCTGTTGCATTTTACAGGAGCTTATGATATAAATTTGCCTTGAGTCTCAAGGAGACTTGGAACTGTTGAGACTACGGGGACTCTTGAAAATGGACTAAATGTATTTTGCACTGCGAGATTGTCATGAGCTTTTGGGAGCCAGGGGCAGAATGTTATGATTGGAATGTGAGGTGTCCCTCCAAAAACTCAGGTGTGATAATGCAAGAAGGCTGAGGTAAAATGATTGCGTTATAAGAACCTTAACCCCATCAATGAGTTAATCTCCTGACAAGGATTAACTGGCAACTGAAGGCAGGTAGGGTGTGGCTGCAGAATGAGGGTTATTGGGGTTGTGCTTTGGGGCATATGTTTTGTATCTGGTTGGAGTCTCTCTGCTCCCTGGAGCTATGCCTTGCACCTAGACTTTCTGCCTCCTCTCAAGCCCCGAGGTATGGAGCTGGCCTTCTTTGGACTAAGACCCCTGAAACCATGAGCTTTCAAAATAAACTTTTCCTCCTAAAATTGTTCTTGTCAGGTCTTTTAGTCACAGCAAAGAGAAAAGCTGACTAAAACACCTGCCAATTTGACACTAAGTATTAGTGAATCGTGACAAGTGGTAGAGTCTAGTAACCTCTGGCCCCTGCATGCTAACGGTTCCATCAAGAAACAATGGAAATCCTTACTTTAAGATCACCCATAGTTGGGGCTGGAGCAGTGGCCCAGTGGCCCACTGGTTAAAGTGCTTGCCTGGCATATGCCAGGGCACGGGTTCAAACCCCAGCACCACATACACAATGGAGTGTCCGAGCAACAAAAGCCATATGAGAAAACTAAATAAAGTTGATTCTCTTGCTGTCCCTCTCTCAAGAGTGGTTTGTTGGGGCTGGAGTGGTGGCTCAGGGGTTTCGGCGCTTGCCTGGCAAGCAGGAGGACCCAGGTCAAACCCCAGCACCACATACACAACTAAGTGTTGGAGCAACTAAAGCCATGTGAAAACTAATAAAGTTGTTTCTCTCTTTCTCTCTCTCACTGCCCCTCTCTCTTAAAAAAAAAAAAAAGAGTGGTTTGTCAATTGTATAGTTTGGTTTAACTCACATTAATTCATAAGATTTTTTCTTTTATTTTGATGGCTATGTAAATGGTTAGCAGTGCTTCGTGAAGCCCTTTCCAGTGTAGATCCCAGAGAAGAACCAAGTATCTTTTAGTTCTTTGTCCCCCATTTGTACATATATCTCATCTAATGGGAGATAAATGCAAGCCAAAATGTTGAAGGAAAGGACACCATTGAAAATCTATTTGGCTCAGTATATAATCTATCTCATAACTGTTTGATACCCTTGTGTATTCGTTTATACTTTCCAGATGGTGGGGCATTAATTAGCCCAATGATTAATAATACCAGTCAAGAATAAAGATGGGTTTACAAATTGGCTGCAGGAAGAATGGGAGAGGGCATTTTTGCCTGCATATAGAATATCCCTGTCTTCCCTATCATTTTCTCTGGATGTATTATTAGGTTTTTTAGTATGGCCAGAAAATGAACCATAACAGTTTTAGTGGGAAGTTGAATAACCTATAACAGGGCAGCAATTATATGCCTGTTGGGAATGGGAGTGCCAACCTACGTTAAGAATCTTCAGGATTTTCCAACTGTGCTTATGGCAGACTCCAAATGCAGATATGGCACCAGGGTAAGTAGTGACAGTTTTTCCTTTTGTCATAGTGCAAGCTCTAGTAAGGGCAATAAAGCTCTACAACATGGGTTAACTTTATAGTGGGCAGAGTATGCCTCAGGGTTTCATGTAAGGGAATCGATGGCATATCCAATCGTTGTCCTCTTTAAAATTATGTCTAACAACCATTGCAGAATAGAAATAAATGTGGGTTATCTACAGATGTATCTTGAGAGATCCTCTTGCTTGAAACTACTTCTGTTCCAGTGAGGCAATCCTGTGGAGTGGAGTGGGGGCTCTACATCAACAGGGAGGAGTCGGAGGATTGCTGGAGTTAAATGAATACGATGACAAAAGGACAGGTCAAAAGCCTTGTTCCAGGTGATCTGCTGCCTTGTGGACAGGTGCTATTGTAGGAACTTTTAAGAAAGCAGACACAGTAGAAGATAAGGGTGAATGGGGGTAACTCAATGTAGAGGGTGGTTTTATAAATTACAGTGCAGTCACTGCCACCGCACATAGATATGGGGCTATGCCTGCTTCCAGAGGGTCCAACTGGCATGAAAAATGTTTTGCTAGAGGGATCTGAGAGGAAAAGTGCTGTCTAGAATACCCACAATTCCATTATTTTTGTGGCAATCAGATGAAAGGTTTATTAAATTAGGTAAGCCTGAGGGCAGGGGTGTGAACAATGCTAATTTCAGGATTTCAGAGGAATTTAATAGCTCCTAAAAACAGAGATTGGGCCCTGGAATGGCATCTGGGAGGAGGGCAGATAGTGATTTGCCAAAAGCAGAAAAATTAGGAATCCATCCAGGTATGGATTGCCTGCCTATAATCCCAGTGACTTGAGAGGCTGAGGCAGATTCAAGGTCATTCTCAGCAACTTTTTAAGACTCTATTTCAAAATAAAAAAATAAAAAGGACTGGGGCTGTGGCTCAGTGGTAGAATACCCCTGGGTTCAATTCCCAACACCGGGTGGGGGGGAATATATATATATATACATATATATATATATATATATATATATATATATATATATGCTGAGCAGAGTTTGTTCATCATGGTTCAGTTATGAGGTGTCTCCCAAAAACTCGTGTGAAAAACTCAATGCAAGAAAGTTTAGAGGTCAAATGATTGGGTTATGAGAACTTTAACCAAATCAGTCCATTGATCTGCTTGAATGGATTAGCCTGGTTGTAACTGTAGGCAGGTAGGGTGTTGCTGGAGGAGGTGGGTCACTGGGGGCGTGCCTTTGGGGTTTATATTTTGTCCTCATTGAGTGAGAGGCTTCCCTGCTTCCTGGTGGCCATGTCCTGAGCACCTTTCCTCCACCACACTCTTCTGCCATGGGCTCAGAGCAATGGTGCCAGCTGTCTGTGGACTGAGACTTCGGAACCCATGAACCAAATAAACTTTTCCTCCTCTAAAAAATTGTTCTATCACAGCAAAAAAAAAGTTGACTACAGCATGGTTATAAACCAGGGTTCTATATATCATCATGAATTGAGGTAAGAATGAAAACTGGAAATGAATTGAGGGAATATAAAGGAATTTATGGCATTTTAAGTCTTGTACAAATTGATGGATTTGATTTCTGTCTGAATCAAATTTTCCTTCTTCCTTTACTGGCAAGAGTGGGGTTCTTGGGTGAGGAAGTGAAAAGAAAAACATGGTGTAAATGGTAATCCAAGAGCAGAGGATGTAACTCAGCAGTAGAGCACTTGCCCAGCACATGAGGCCCAAGGTTTGATTCCCAGATACACAGAGAGAGAGAGAGAGGGAGAGAGAGAGAGATGTTCTGCATCTTTGGGGAGGGGACGCTGAGGCTGAGGTAGGATAGAAAAATTAAAGATAGATCAAAAGGACAATAACAAGGAAGGAAAACAAAACTAGTTTTAAATTATGTGTGTGTGTGTGTGAGAGAGGGAGGGAGGGAGGGACTGGGGATTAAAACCAAGGACACTCTACCACTGAGCTACATTCCCAACCCTTTTTATTTTTAATTTTGAAACAAGATCTCACTAAGTTGCCCATGCCGGCCTGGAATTTACAATCCTCCTTCCTCAACCTCCAGAGTAGCTGGGATTGCAGGCATGTGTCACCTTGCCTGGCTGTAACTTTAAATCTAAGAAACTCCATTAACATCTTCACCTTTATTCTCTATTCCTATTTCCCTCCAAACATAAATTCTTCAAAAGCCCATGAATCTTGTTTGTAACAGCCCAATTCACAATAGCCAAATGTCCATCAATATTTAAATGGATAAAGAAAAGGTGGTATACATACACAATGGAATTTTATTCAGTAATAAGAAGAATGAAATTATGTCATTTGCAGGAAAATGGATGGAACTGGAGAACATCATTTGAGCAAAATAAACCAGACTCAGAAAGTCAAGGGTTGTATGTGGAAGCTAGAAAGAGAAAAAAATTTATTAAAGGGGCCTCAGGGAAATAAAAAGGAGACCAATAAAGTAGAGAATGCAGGTCAGGGCCAGGGAGGAAGAGAGGGAAAAAGGAGGTAATGGGGAATGAAATTGATCAAATTATGTCATGTGCTTGTATGAATAGATCACAATGAATCCCACTTCTACCTGTAATCACAATTTTTATTTATTTATTTATTTATTTATTTATTTATTTTCAGTGCTGGGAATCAAACCCAGGGCTTTATGCATGCTGGACAAGCACTCTACCATTAAGCCACATCCCCAGCTGTAACAATAGATTTCAAAACACTGAGTAGGGGGTTTGCTGTCTGGCTCATAAGAGTGGTTTCTGGTGATTTTCCATATCCATTACTGCCTCCTTCATTTTCCTGTAAACTATTTTCAAAGAATTATGTAGCTGCTTCTATCTTAACATTTAAGGGACTGAACATCATCGCAGTCAACTATGTTGTTTTGGATTTGCCTCTTTATATCAGGAAGTAAATACTTGACCAGGGCAGAAATTAGATTTTTATAGCCAGGTGTTTTGGGATCTAATCCAGTGTACTCAGTGTACTCTGAAAAACTTGTATAAATCTTTCAACTAAGGCCTTGGTTGGTCTCTCTCCTTCTGAGAACAGAATTCAACCTTAGGCCAGTTTATCTTAAGAGAGAAAGCTTCTATTTGAGGTATTGCCTGGTCATTGCAGAGGGTCCAGGGAGAAATTCTAGCCATTTGTTTCCTCTGAGAGGAGGATTCTCCCTCAGAGGTCTTCTAGCCTGCCTGACAACTGCAGTATAATTGTGGGTGGGAAATAAATCTCTCAGTAGCCAGTAAAGGCCCCTACAAGTGAGCTTATGGGTGATAATCTTTTCGGTTCCTTTCTAAACTTTGTAGGATCTTTTGAAAGTGAGGGCAGGTTTTGAAATTGAGATTTGCTGCTGTTAATGAACCAGGCCCATTTTGCCCACAGTGCAGTAGGCTGATCACTGGAATGATGAGTTTTGCAAAAGAGAAAGAGTATCACCAGGCATCCAGTCTTGTGGAGACAGGAAAGCTATCCTCAAATCTACCTCCCTGAGGACAGGGTTTAGGGATATTCACAGGATAAAGAAACAGTGTGGTCTCATTGAGGCATGGGGAAAGGTTACTAGAGATTTCAAGTGTGAAGCCAGTCTCAGCATCTTAGTGAGGCCCTAAGCAACTTAGTGATGAAGCAGGGAGTTTTAAGATGATGAATGGAGCCTGCTGGCCAATGAGATTTGGGTTGGTTGCAGATCTCTGCAGCAAATGTTATTTTTATAACTTCTCTCTCTCTCTATATATATATATATATATTTTATTTTTTTGCCCCAGGACTGAGAACCAAACTCGGGGCCTTGCACGTGCTAGGCAAGTGTTCTGCCACTGAGCTAAATCCCCAACCCCTGTATAACTCCTTTTAGGGGCTGGAGCAGTGGTTCAGTGGTTACGGCGCTTGCCCCGCATATACAAGTACAGAAGTTCAAACCCCAGCACCCACGTATACAACTAAGTGTCAGACCTATGAAAGCCACGTGAAAAACTCAATAAAAACTAATTCTCTGGGGGTTGGGGATTTAGCTCAGTGGCAGAGTGCTTGCCTAGCATTTGCAAGGCCCTGAGTTTGATCCTCAGCCCTGAAAAAAAAAAGGAAAAAAAAATTGATTCTCTCTATCTTTCTCGCACTGTCCGCTCTTAAAAAAAAAAAAAAAAAAGTTAAAAAAAAAAAAACAAAGCAACTCCTTTTAATGTTAACAGCTATACCCAGTAACTCAGCACCAATTTTATTCTGGGTTCTTGTCTCTTGTCTCATTAATTTTGAAAAATAAAATCTATGAACAATCACAGAAGTGAAAAGTAAAGGGAATAGAATTTATTTAGGGAAAGAAGACCCAGAACCTCCACAACACAAAGTGGGTCCTGAGAGCAGGAATACCCCAGAGCAGGATCCCTGAGAGCAAGATATCCAAGAGCAGGAATCCTCGCTGGTGTGCTAGCCCAGGGTTTATATTGGTCCTGGACATGAACATTAATTACCCAAAACAGGCATCAAAATGAGCACCAGATCCTTCTCGTTTGTGCATACCCCTCCTGCCTCCAAGAATAAGGAGTTGGGGGCTGGAGAGATGGCTCCGCAGTGTCGGTGCTTGCCTGGCACGCATGAGTCCGTGGGTTTGAACTGCAGCGCCACATACACAACAAAGTGTCAGAGCAATGAAGGCCACATGAAAAAAGAAATAAAAATTGATTCTCTCTCTCTTTCTCACTGTCCCTCTGGAAAAAAAAAAGAATAAGGAGTTGGTCCCACAGGTGAACCCCATAGTCTTGTTTTCAAAAGCCTTAAGAACACTCATTAATCTCTCTCTGCTAGTTAACTTTCAGATGGGGCCCATTACCCTAACTACCTATTCACTAGTCTCATTCAGGGAGACCCTGTCTCCAAATAAAAAATAAAAAAATGCTGGGGATATGGCTACTGGTTAAGCACCCTTGGTTCAATCTCTGGTAACACACACACACACACACACACACACACACACACACACACACACACACAGAAAAGAAACATATTTAGAATATATAAAACATATTGGGGCTGGAGTGATGGCTCGGCAGTTGTGGCGGTGGCTCAGTGGTTGCTGGGCAAGTACATGTGTTCAAACCCCAGGATCCATGTACACAACTAAGTGTCAGAGCAACGAAAGCCAAGTGAAAAAACTCAATAAAAATGGATTCTATCTCTCACTGTCCTTCTCTCTTAAAAAAAAAAAGAGATAGAATATATAAAATATATATGAAAAACAAAATATATATATTTAGAATATATAAAAAATCTTTAAAATTCAACAATAAGAAAACAAATAATGCAGTTTAAAATGATCAAAAGTGGGGCTGGAGCAATAGCTTGGAGGTTATGGCACTTGCCTGGCATGTGTGAGGACGTGGGTTCCAACCCTAGAACCACATACGCAATGAAGTGTTGGAGCAACAAAAACCAGATTAAAAAGAAAATAAAAGTGACTTTCTCTCTCTCTCTCTCTCACTGTCCTGCTCTCTTAAAAAACAAAAATAAATAAATATAATAAATAAAAAAGAAAAATAAATAATAAAAAAAAAAAACAAACTAAAGTCTGGAGATCTCACCAAAGAAGATATACTAATAACAAATAAGCACATGAGGGCTTGAGCGGTGGCTCAGCGGTTTCGGCGCTTGCCTGGCAAGCATGAGGTCCCGGGTTCAAACCTCAGCACCACATACACAACTAAGTGTTGGAGCAACTAAGGCCATGTGAAAAACTAAATAAAATTGTTTCTGTCTTTCTCACTGTCCCTCTCTCTTAAAAAACCAAACAAACAAAAAAACAAGCACATGAAAGAAGCTCAGCATCATTTCCGTTAGGAAAATACAAATGAAAACAACACTGGTACATTATTATATACATACTATAATGGTTACAAATCCAAAAAAACTGGTAATAATAAGTGCTAATGCAGCCAGGCACAATGGCACATGCCTGTAAGCTCAGGAGGCTCAGGAGGCTGAGGCAGCAGAAACACAAGTTCAAGCCCAGCCTTAGCAATTTAGCAAGACCTTGTATCTGCAACAGGAAGCCTCACTTATTGCTAAGGAGGAATGTAAAAAGGTACAGACACTATGGAAGACATTCAGTAGTTTTTCTTAAAGCTAAAGACAGACTTACTATACAACACAACGATCATACTCCTGGGAATTTGCCCAACTAATTTGAAAACTTTTGTTTGCACAAAAACCTGCAAGCATATGTTCCAGAGCAAAATACTCCTTAATTGTGGGCTGGGCATAGTGACTTCCTTCCAAAGACTTCAATACAGAGAGAAGAAAAATCAACAAGGAATTTTATAGCAGAGAAATTTGAAATATTACCTTAGCCTAGTGATGACATTTAACATCAGGAATGAGTGAAGTGGGTAGTACATACCCCTGACTTATTGTGTTGAGAGTGGCATTTCATCTCTGTGGTCTTCTCCCCAAAACTCCTATCCCTGGTCAGTCACACTCAAACCAAGGCAGATTCTACAATATGCTTTGACTCCTAAAAATATGTCAAGGTCATCAAAAACAAGGAAAGTCTGAGAACCTGTTACACAGAAGCCTTAAAGAGACATAGTTGCAACTAAATGTGGTATCCTGAATTGCATCCTGGAACAGGAAAAAAGACATTAAGAAAGACTAATAAAATTCAAATAAAATATGGAATTAGTAATAATGTATCAATATTGTTTCAGGAGCTGTGATAAATGCATGATAATATGTTTACCACAGGAGAAACTTTGGGTAGGATACACAAGGCCTGTGTCATACATTTGCAACTTTTCTGTAAACCTAAAAGTATTCTAAATTTAAGAAGGTTCTTTAAAAAACAAAAATAATCCTCAAAAATGTTTTTAAAAAAGTAGTCTTCAGGGACAAAAGGTCAGTCATAGAGCTTACTTAGAATGAGGGAGGCTCCATTGCACTGTAATAAATAATAATTAACTAACAAAATAAATATCTGCATAATATGTGTGTGTCCCTGTGCGTGTGCGCTCCTGTGTTTCTACACTTTTCAGTTTTCCAGGATGTATAGTGGGGCCAGAGAGAGGGGTTATTGGCGGAAGAGATAGAATGCTCAGAGATAGGGCAGGATTCCTTCCAGAAGTGTTTCTTTCCTGTGTAGCCCAGGACTGCTCAGAAGCATCTTTGCCCCCACATTGATGCCCTACTTGCTTGTCAGTCATCTCTGCCCAATTCAGACCACAGCCCAGTCCTCTCCCTGGCTGCTCGACCAGGATCCCAAAAGGCAGAGCGCTGGCGCCCTCGTGTGGACATGGGGTTGAGTACTGAAGACCAAACTCCTGCCTCCTCAAATGGGGACCTTCCCAGGGTCACTTTGGGCTTCCAACAACTGATTGGGGCCGTGCACACAAAGGGGCATCCCAGTCCTGCATCAGGTTCAGAGACTGAAGTGTTCCTAAATTTACACTCACATACATGTTTCCTCTCCACTGAGTGATGGTGAACGCGGGTCTCCAGATTATTACGGCTGAATGGGAGTGGAGGTTGGGAGTGTAGCCCAAATTCTGTCATTTGTCCCTACTGTTGCTTCCAGGGATGAAAGCGCCTCCTTCTGGGAACCAAACCTGAATTCCCCAATCCTAGGAAGAGGAGAGGGTGGGGACATCCCCATGGCATTGGTTTAGGAAGATGGGGAAGCACCTGGAGAAGTCAAAATAGAGAAGAAATAAGACAAGCTAGGGAGATGGAAATGAGTGCAGGGGGGACCCCAAGAGAAAGGGACAGAGTAAGGGTCATTCAGTGGACACCTTTCCAGGAGTGATGGGTTCTGTTGAGGGCAGCCTCAGGAGCTTCTGGCTGGGTGCTGTTTTTCTTGTGGATAGTAATTACAGAGGTGTCAGTTTTATAAGTAATTGGTAAACACTTAAGTTTTAAGTACTTAAAGGGCTAGTGTAATTTACACACATAGAGAAAGGGACAAAGTGTACGTTGTGTTGGGGTTTAAACCTGCATCCTCCTGCATGCCAGGTAAGTGCCGCAACCACTGAGCCACCACTCCAGCTCCAAAAGTTCCAAACTTTTAATCATGACTCCATCATCTTGAAACCAGCCCCATCCAAGAATCACTTCACTAGAAGAAAAGAAACCCCAATCACTCAGGATATTCCAAGTGACATAAGGTCTCCACGTCAAGATGCTCCTACTGCTTGAGAGATTACAAAGTGATAGAGCCCTTGCCTAGCAGGCATGATGTCCTGGGTTCAATCTCCAGCACTGGAGAGGAAGGAAGAAAGGAAGAAATTACAAATTCTTAAGAGCTCTGTGTCAGAAACTGGGGTCAAAGATCAATTACCAGAACAAAAGATTTTTCTACCACTCTTCTTGCTCAGAAAATTACTAGGGTCTTAGAACTCCTATGCTGGAACTGGTGGCAGACAGTATATATATATAAAATTATTCCACAGGTGAATGTTGGTAATTTCTTTTTTCAGTACTGGGAATTGAAGTCAGTGTGCTTTATCACTTAACCACATCCCCAGCCCTTTTTATTTTTTTAATTTTTGAGATAGGGCCTCATTAAGTTGCTGAGGCTAGCCAGGATCTTGTAATCCTCCTGCCTCAGCCTCCCTAGTCCCTGGGATTACAAGCATGCACCAGTATACCCAGCTGAATATTGGTATTTTTTTTTTAATCATGCTACTGCCACCACAGGAAGATAGAGACTTTAGTTCTTTTTACCTTATTAATTTTTTTTTTCCGCATGGACCTTTGAATTTAATTTCCCCAGCCACAGACAACCGTTGAACTACATCCCCAGCCCTTTTTTATATTTTATTTTGTGTTGGAGTCTGACCTTCACTCCATTTTATCAGATGCCCTAGAGTGATCTTGTTACTATTTGCATAAACTCCTTCAGGAAGGGCTGCTAATTTGTGCTTTGTTAAGCTTGCTAATTGTTGTGCAAAAATAGAAAACAGGGTAGGTGGGAAAGTACTAAGGATAGAATGTTTCTAAATTGTTTGTCTGTACTCGAAGAAATCTGCATAACCCTTGGTAACTTCCAGAGGAGGGACTTAAAAGAGAGAAGTAAAGCTTGAATAAATAGAGACTGTCCCATCTGGGTCTCTGGCCTGTGTTTTTTCTCAACACCAGCCGGTCTCTCGGGTTTCAACCCCCCCCTACCGGACTGGGACAGTTTTGAGACAGGGTCTTGCCAAATTGCTTAGGGCCTTGCTAAATTGCTGAGGATGGCCTTGAACACTTGTAACCCTCCTGCCTCAGCCTCCCAAGTTGCTGGGATTATAGGCATGTGCCACTGTACCTGACTTATACAAAAAAAGAAAAAAAATGTTTTTTTTTTCCAGTACTGGGAACTGAACCCACGGGTATTCTACCATTGAGTTACATCTCCAGCCTTTTTTATTTTTATTTATTTATTTATTTATTTATTTTTTTTCAGGGCTGAGGATCAAACTCAGGGCGCTTACAGAGTGCTAGGCAAGCGCTCTGCCACTTAGCTAAATCCCCAACCCTTTTTGTTTTATTTTTTTATTTTGTGACAGTGTCTCCCTAAATTGTTCAGTCTGGTGCCACCATGCCTGTCTTTGACAAACATCTTTAAACAGCACAAAATATAAAATTTAAAAGCTGGGAGTGGTGGCACATGCCTGTAATCCCAATCACTCAGGAGGCTGAGACAGGAGGATTACAAGTTCTAGGCCAGCCTTGGCAACTTAGTGAGACCATGTCTCAAAATTTAAAAAAGAGAAAATGGCTTGGGATGTAGCTTAGTGGTAGATCACCTTTGCTGGGTTTAGTGTTCAGAATTGCAATAATTTTTTGTCTAAACTAATTTCATAAACTTTCCCCTGCATTTAAAAAATTCTCAAGAGTTTTAACTCTTATACTTACATCTATTTTTATTATTAACCTTTGCATATAATGTGTGGTAAGGTTGAATTTAGTTTTATTCCATATGGCTATCCAGATGTTCCAACAATGTTAAAATGGTGTCCTTTCACCATTGAGTAATCTTGGGACATTTGTAAAAAAACAAAACAAAAGAAAAAACTTGATCAGCCAGGTATGGTAGTGCATGCCTGTAACCCAAGAGGCTCAGGAGGCTGAGGCAGGAAAATCACAAATTCAAAGCCAGCCTCAGCAACTTAATGAGGCCCTAAGCAATTTAGTGAGTCTTTGTCTCACAATTAAAATTAAAAAAGGCTGGTGTTGGGGCTGGAGCAGTGGCTCAGCAGTTACAGCACTTGGCTGGCATGCTTGAGGACATGAGTTGGAACCCCACCATCACATACACAACAAAGTGTTGGAGCAATGAAAGCCACATGAAAAACTAAATAAAATTGATTCTCTCTTTCTCTCCCTCTCATTGTTCCTCTCTCTCTTAACAAAAAAAAAAAAAAAAAAAAAAAAAAAAAGGAGGGGGGAGGGACTGGTGATGTAGCTCAGTGGTTAAGCAACCTTGGGTTCAATCTCTGCTCCCAAAACAAACCAACAAAAAAGAAAAACCCCACAACCAATTGATCATGCAAGTTTAATCCTAGAACTGTACTCTTCTATTATAACGATCTACATACCTATTCTTACATCAATATTGTGGTGTATGATTAACAATTACCTCAGCTGTTTTGCCTCTATTGGGTTGTATACAAGAAATTGATTGAAATGGCGTAACTCGAAGACTGGACTAAGGCTGAAGGGTCTGTATTTGAGCTCCTTTGGCTCTTGGTCAGAGGCTTCAGTTCCTTGTTGGTGCTTAGCTGGAAACCCCAGCTCCTCACTGCATGTGTGTCTCCACAAGTATCTCTACAACATGACACAGTGATCTGAGAGATGAAGTTAGAAAGAGAGGTGGCTTGGAGGAGTCACAATGCCTTTTCGGACTTAATCTCTGAAGTTCTACACTATCACTTTCACTTTTTCACCGGAAGGGCCACTGAATCCAATCTACACTCCAGAGAAGTGGAATTGATTTCTCCAAGGAAGGAGTATTAAGGAATTTGTGGAGATTTTGAAACCACCACTGTATGTCAAGTGTCATTATCACTTGCTGCTTTCAAGATCTTATCATTGGTTTTCACCAATTTGAGTATGGTGAGCCTAGGAATGGTTTTCTTTGTGATGATATTTTTGGTGATTTGAATAGCTTCATGAATCTACAAACTATAGACACCTCCCTCACCCTCCACGTGTCAAATTTAGAGACCATTAAAACACACTCTTTTCTCTTCTCCTTTTGAGGCTCCAGTTGCTTGTGTATCTGTTTTGTTTGTTTGTTTTTGATTTTGTGTTTTGTTTTTTCAGGGAACTTGACAAATACTTGAAAAGATTATTCTAAAACTCATTTTGAGAAACAGTTAAGCGGGGCTCAAATGGTGGCTCAGCCGTTACAGCGCTTGCCTGGCATGTGCAAGGACGCAAGTTCAAACTCCAGCACCATGTACACAATGAAGTCTCGAAGCAACAAGGGCCACACGAAGAACTAAATAAAATTGATTCTCTCTTTCTCTCTCTCTTTATTTATTTTTATTTTTATTTTTATTTTTAGAAAGAGAGAAACAACTTTATTTAGTTTTTCACATGGCCTTAGTTGCTCCAACACTCAGTTGTGTATGTGGTGCTGGGGTTTGAACCCGGGTCCTCATGCTTGCAAGGCAAGCGCTGAAACCGCTGAGCCACCGCTCCAGCCCCTTTCTCTCTCTCTTTAAAAAAAAAAAGGAAAGAAAAAGAAACAGTTAATGGGGTTGGGGATTTAGCTCAGTGGCAGAGCACTTGCCTAGCATGTGCAAGGCCCCAAGTTCGGTCCTCAGCATGGCAGAGTAACTAGAAGCCCCAGACACTGTAGGAAGGTCTGGATAGAAAAGATGGAGACCAGAACTCCAGTGGTCACCATTTTGCAGTGGACAGAGGGTCCCTACTCACCACAAGGGTGAGTCCAGGAGTCAACAAATTGAGACACAGATGGATTAAAGACCCAAACATACAGAATAAAACCATTAATATAAAACACACTAGTAGAACTGGAGAGGTGGCTCAGAGATAGAGGGCTTGCCTAGCATGCACGAGGTGCTGGGTTCAATCCCCAGCACTGCATACACAAATTAAAGAAAAAACAAAAAGAGATTTAAAAAGAATGATTCTCTCTTTCTCTTAAAATCTTTTATATCGTGCTGGCAATATAAAACAGCATTTTGTAAAAACTTGTTCAAATTTATTTAAAATATGTTAACAGAGTACAAAAAGCCTCCTTAAACAAGACTACAAACACAAAATGTACAAGGAAGTAAAGATGAATCTGACGCTTTACTCGTTTATTTATTTTGTACTGCAAACAGAACCCAGGGTCACTCTACCACTGAGCTGTACCCATAGTCCTTTTTATTTTTTATTTTGAGACAGGGCCTTACTAAGTTACTGAGGCTGGCCCAGAACTTGCACTTCTCCTGCCTCAGTCTCCCAAGTAACTGGGATTGTATGTCATACCTATAATTTTAAATATCTATTTAAATTCCTTGTCTTACAGAAGTTATAAAGCATCAGGAAAAAGAAAAGAAAAGAATTTGTACAGAGAGCACATACTCCAAGTGCTATGGTTTACATATGAAGTGTCCCCCAAAGACTCACGGGTTAAAGACTTTTTTCCCAGTGGAGAAATGTTTGGAGGTAGAACTTGAGGGAAATGATTATATCATGAGGACTCTAACCCCAACAGTGGATTAATCCAATGATCAATTAATCATTTCATGGCATTATGGGGAGATGGTAGAAAGGTTAGGTGGGAACTTTGGAGGAAGTAGTCACCCGGAGTTTGTTCTAGAATCAGTCTCTTCCCCCACCCCCCTTTCTCCCTCTTTCTCTCTCCCTCTCTCATTCACTGCTTTCTAGCCGCCAGGAACTGAACAACTTTCCCCCACCATGCCCTTCTGTCATGACAAGTCCTTCCTCAAGCCTAAAGCAATGGAGCCAACCAACGTGGACTTAACCAAGAATGCAAGTAAATCTTAACTCCTCTATGTTACTTTTCTCAGATATTTGTCATAGGAATGAAAAGCTAACACATCAAGTACAGCAAAAAGACAAAAATAAAATCCCAGTAGTAGCTGGGCTGCATGCCTGTAATCCCAGTGGCTGGTGAGGCTGAAAGAGGAGAATCACAATTTCAAAGCCAGCCTCAGCAGTTTAGAAGAACTTGTCAAAATTAAAAAACAAAACAAAACAAAACAGGGAGGGGGATGTGAGGCAGTGGTTACAATCCACGGTACTCCCGCCTTCCCTCTCCCCACAAAAATCTCTGAACCTGTTTCCTCACCTGCAACAAAACAAAACAACAACAACAAAACCATAATAGTAATGCCTACTTCCCAGGTAGTTGTGAGGATTCAAGGATTCTGTTTACACACACACACACACACACACACACACACAAATTGTGTACATTGTAAACCTTCTGCTAATGTAAAGTGTAATGATCACAATACAAAATGGATTATAATTAGAGTGTTAATTAAGTGGAAAGAAAGGTGTTGTGATTTTATTTTTTTTATTTATTTTTTTTTACAGAGAGAGGAACAGTGAGAGACAGAAGAGAAAGAGAGAAACAACTTTATTGATTTTTTCACATGGCCTTAGTTGCTCCAACACTTAGTTGTGTACATGGTGCTGGGGTTTGAACCCAGGTCCTTGTGCTTGCCAGGCAAGCGCTGAAATCGCTGAGCCACTGCTCCAGCCCAGGTGTTATTTTAGTTAAACTGATTAAGATATTGAATAAATAAATAAATTCAGGGAGGACTGGCTACTCTTAAATGAGGAGGAGTTAACTACTAGGATTTGACTTGATATTGTTGTGGTCTCTGGTGCTTCCTACCTTTATCAGATATCCGGGGCATCAATCAAGTCTCATTGTGTTACCTCCTTGACTTTTACATTTCTAAGATGCTGTGTGTTCGAGGATATGTGAGATAATAATTTTTTCCCTCATCAGGTGAACACAAAAGTTTTTATTTTATTTTTTAAAGAGAAAGACAGTGAGAAAGAGACAGAGAGAATCAAATTTTTTAATTGAGTTTTCCACATGGCTTTTGTTGCTCTGACATTTAGTTGTGTAAGTGGGTGCTGGGGTTTGAAGCCGTGCACTTGCGCACGCCGGACAAGCACCGTAACCTCTGAGCCACCGCTCCAGCCCCAACCCAAAAGCTTTTAGTGGTTGTGTGTGTGTTTAGCAGAGGTAATTTAGTCCATACTTTCTCCAAGGCTAGAAAACTGGGAACAAAGGGAAATCCTAGCACGAAGTGGGACCACTGGTTATCAACTGGTAGCAGGAGTGAGCTGGTGGGACAGGATGGTGCGGTCTCGGTGGCATTAGGCTTCGGACGCAAACTCTGGACCTTAGCTGGGCCACCATCGGAGCTGGGTCCTGGGCAGGGTACATGAGGGCTGGCGCTCGGGGAGCGAGCGGAAGTAGGCGGGGATTGGGCGGAGTTAGGGCGCCCTGGACTTTATGCTTGGGCGCAGCGCTCCGGCCATCCGCTGCCTGGACCCTGAGCTTGCTAAGTTCGGTCCCTCGCTGGCGGGTGAGTAAGGAGCAGAGCTCCCTGCGGTGGAGGGTGTTGGTACGGTATTCCTGCGTCCCTCCGCAGTCGAGGAGCTACTGAGGCCCTAATCTTGGGGGAACTTTCAGCCTCTGGTCCCTGAGTTAGCCAGGTATGCGGTCTGGTGCGCAGGCTCCACAGAGACTTACGCCCAGGAAGGGCTCCTGGCACGTGTTGAGTCGTGATCCCAGAAAGTTTCAAGGCGTAGCTCAATGCCGACCTAGTCAACGGGACTTTCTGGGCGTAGAGACCGATTCAGTGAGTGTTAGCGCCTGCCGTGCGCTGCAGCGTTGAGGACGGCGCCCGCTCCTGCTGGGGTGCCGGAGAAGCACTGGCTGTGACCGACGCTGTGAGTGCGTAGTTGGGGCCACAAGCTCCCACCAGGAGCCGCGAATTGGTCGGCCTGCGCCAGACAGTGGCTGGACAGGATTCTTTGAGGACCCAAAGGCTGTTCGAAAAGGACGAGTGTTGGGCGGTTTTGCTTCGCTGAGGGGCGGAAAATTCACGTGGCTGAATACCTGGGTTTGGAGAGGCCTGGGCAGAGGCCACAAAATCTTGTGGGTGCCTTGGGGATTTTTTTTTTTTTAAAGACAGGGAGAGAGAGAGAGAGAGAAAGAAACTCAGTTTTATGTGTGGCATTCGTTGCTCCAAAACTCCATTTTGTGCTGGGGTTTGAACTCGAGTACTTGCTCATACTAGGCAAGCGCTGTAACTGCCAAGCAGCGGCTCCAGACCCGCGTTGGGGATTTTTTTTTTGGTACTTCTCAGAACTTACAGTGGGAAACTGAAAGGGTTTTTGTTTGGAGAGAGATTGATTGGACTGGAAAATGGCCGACACATTCCCTACAGGGAATTGCATTCTGGAAGGCTTGTGCCTTCCAGTCTGGTGAGTAATATCCAGCCTCCTTCCACTCCAGACCCCTGTTAAGCTCTGGGGTCCTGTGGACAAGTTTTACCTAACAGGTAGGTGGTGAATTTGGGAGGGTGAGGAGGCAGAGGGAGATAGGTAGTAGAAGTAGGCCACCAGAGAGCCAATCTTCATAGGATTCCTTACCCAGCACCTCCTCCTGCCACTCTGAGCAAATGCCATCTTGAGGATTAGTGATAGCAGAGGTTTTCCATGCTGGAGAAAGCAAGGTCAGGTCCTTGAGAACATTATCATTGAGGTATTTGAAGTGCAATTGGTTGGAAAATAGATTTCTTCACTTCATAAAGTGGCCATCAATAGGCTTGTTTTTTTCCCATTACTGAGAATTGAACGCAGGGGTACTCTACCATTGAGCTACCGTTTATTTATTTATTTTTTTTTTTACTTTTTTTGTTTTGAGAGACGGTCTTGGCTAAATTGCCCAGGCTGGCCTTGAAATTGCAATCCTCCTGCCACAGCCTCCTGAGTGGCTGTGATTAAAGGCCTGCAACACCACGCCCTAGCTGATCATGGATAGTCTTGAAATAAAGTAAGGAAAAGGGGTGGGGAGGGGAGAGAAAGAAAGAAGAAAATTCACTTCAGATCCTAGATTGCAGTTGTCATGAAATCTTTTGGGAGACCCAATTAACTTTTCCTCAAGTCTTTGTCCTTGCTGGTATTATTAATTAATTCCATTACCTTCCCAAAAAAGTGGGGAAAAAAATAGTTAACAGGTTTTTTACTTTTCTTAGCTTCTGAAGGGAGGGAAGATGGGGATGAGTGGTTGTCAGCAAGAAGGGGTGTTCTGCCATATTTGTATCAGAGCAAGAACTTTTTCACGCTGAGCAGGGAGCTCCAGTACCTGGCTCGTTGCGACCCCTGAATAAGTGAGTTGGGTTGTTCTAAGTATTCGTTACAAGGATCTGGCTGTACAGATGCTCATTGGCTTACAATGACTTACAATTGTTCAACTTACGTATTTTAACTTTACAGTGGTGGGAAAGCCATACACATCTGAATGTGATTAAGATTGTTCTTTGGATTTTGAATTTGGATCTTGTTCCCATACTATGATATTTTCTTTCTTCCTTTCTTTTTTAAAGAGATAGAGGTGGAGGAGGGAGCTCAGCAGTTATGGCATTTGACTGGCATGTGTAAGGGTTCGTGTTTGAATCCCAGCACCATGTACACAACGAAGTGTTGGAGTAGCGAAGGCCAAATGAAAAACTAAATAAAATTGATTTCTCACTTTTGCTTTTTTTTTTTTAATTAAGAGAGAAGGACAGAGAGAGAGAGGATCAATTTTTATTGAGTTTTTCACATGGCTTTCATTGCTCTGACACTTAGTTGTGTACATGGGTGCTGGGGTTTGAACCCATGTACTTGCGCATGCCAGGCAAGTGCTGTAACCGGTGAACCACCGCTGCAGTCCCTCATTGTCGCTCTTAAATAAATAAATAGAGCAAGTGAGAGTTAATTTTACTTTTTCATCAGGTCCTTGGTTTTCCTTCACTTAATTGCGTGTGTGGTGCTGAGACAGAAACCTGGGCCCTCACAGATGCCAGGCAAGTCCTTTACTGCTGAGCCACTTCTCCAGCCTTATACTCTTGATGGTGGGTAGTGGCACTGAGTTTTTATCTTCTTGTCAGGCACAGGATCAAGAGAGGAAAAAACTGATATTCTGCGATGTGCTTTGTTGCTAAGCCAAGATGTTCTGTAGGTTAGGTGCGTTAAATAACATATGACTTAAGACTTTCAACTTATGATAGGCTCATCAGGATGTTACCCCATCATAAACTGAGGAGCATCTGTGTTAAAATTTAAGGTCATGGGCAGGGGATGGGGATGTGGCTCAGTCAGTGCTTTTTCTGGAAGAGGTCTTAGAGAGTGTCTTCGTTTTCGTATTTCCAATGAAACCAAGTCAGAGTGAAGAGACTCACTCAAGGTGGTTTGTGACATAGTCAGGTCAGTTTTGGTTGCCCTAGACAGATTTTTTCAGTTGTACCGAATCTAGGGTTTCAACACTACCTCTTCTATGAATCAAGAGTATCTAGGAGCTGGGCTCAGTGGCTCACACTTGCAATCCCAGCATCTTGGGAGGCTGAGGCAGGAGGATCACAAGTTTATTTTTATTTTATTTTATTTTATTTTTAAAGAGAGAGGGACAGAGAGAGAGAGAGAGAGAATCAGTTTTATTTAGTTTTTCATGGATTTTCATTGCTCAGACACTTCATTATGTACGTGGTACTAGGGTTTGAACTCGCATACTTGCAAGGAAAGCACTGTAACCGCTGAGCCACTGCTCCAGCCCCAGGATCACAAGTTTAAAGCCAGCCTTAGCAATTTAGGGAAGCCCTAAGCAACTCAGTGAGACACTATTTCAAAATAAAAAGGACTGTGGATGTGGCTCAGTAGTTAAGCACCCCTGGTTTAATCCCCAGTATTCCCCTACCAAAAAAAGTGTATTGGAAAAGTTACTCAGCATTTCTTATACTTTAGTTACCTTAAAATGGGGGCCTATAATTGTTGCCTCATGAGGCACTGCTGAGAGGATTCAATAGTACAGAGAAGGGGGTTAATAACTTGGTGTTCACTGACCAAATAAGGAAGCTATTATTTTTTACTCTCCCTCATGTGTTTTGTTTCTCTCTGACCTCAGGTTCGTAGAGGTAGACACCAGCCAGTTGCATAAAGCAGGCTGAAATAGAAGGCAGTTACTGACCCGCAACCTGACATTACTGGACAATGGCAGCTGAGCGAAGGGTGACCAGGTCCCTGAACTCTATATCCTGGACTTTGAGGGAACCAAAGGTATTCTCAGTGGTGAAAAAGAAGAATATGGACAGTGGAAGAAACAAAGATGTGAGAAGTGCTCTCGATCACTTCTTAGAAACTGCAGAAGAACTGAGGCGGGAAACCAGCAGACTCAAGGCAAGACTCACACAAGAGTGCGGGTGACACTCTGGGCAGCTATTTGTTTCTTAGGAAAGCTCACAAGTTAGTGGTGATAGTTTACAGTTCAGTTGTGATGGTTTACAATTCAGCAAGCAGTGACACATTGGCAGTGAATACCTTGTTTGTAGCTTTTGTCTGAGTAACACTATTGTCTATACCAGATGTCCTGCATCTCTGCTTCTAAGAGTCTGTGTCCTTCCCCTAATCATAAACTCAGGTCACATAACATCTTTAACCTTCTTCTCTCCCGATGTCTTACTCCCTTCACTCGAATATGAACTCCTATTTTTCTTTTTTTTTTTAATGAGAGAGACAGAGAGAAACAATTTTTTATTTAGTTTTTCTTGTTACTTCTAGGCAACATTGTGTACGTGGTGCCATTGTTTGAACTTGCATACTCATATATGCCAGGCAAGTGCTCTAAACACTGAGCCACCAGTCCAGCCCCTATGAACTCTTGTTATTGAATAATATCGTTATCTTCACATGGGAGTTAGACCAGCCACAGGCATTCCTGTTAATGTCCAAGTTCTCTGGCATTCCTGAGAATTTCATCCCATGACTATGTCTTCATCATCATATGTTAAGCCTTCAGAGGACTTGCTCTTATTCCATCATATATAGTATCCTACACAGAGAAGACAGCCCCTTGGAGCAGATGCACTTGTTACGTGAAGCCATGTTAAACTCTGGGCTTTTCAGGGCCTCTCCATCTTCCCAGTTTAAGCAGAGAGCTCTAAGAAGTCCACTCATCTTTGGGGCCAGGCCAGGAGTGGATAAAGCTAGAATGAGACAGCACAGAAGAGAAGGTGTGGCTCCTTTGTGTGGGTGGGCCAGCAGCAGCTCTTCAGGAGGCCAAGAAGAGAGATTGTGGGTGATGGTGAGGAGAACTGGCTAGAAAGATGGAGGGACCGGGCCCGAGACTGTGGGAGCTCTTTCATCTATTCCCCTGCCTATGTATCTAATGTAGTATCAGATTATTGTAGGCAAACCTTCAGAAAAAGGAGCCCGAAGACCACACCATCATGGCATCCTTCCAGGAATGCTTCCTGAAGTTTGCCTTTTTCCTTTGCTTTTCTTTCCTATTCGTATTTGGGCATATCCCTCTCCGGTTCCCACCACATCTTTTTTTCCTTTCTGTAGATCATAGATGCTGACTTTGTTTCCTGTCTCTCTTGGTTTTATTTTTTCTCTTAGGTTTCAGTTCTCTGAGTGTTGACACTGGATGTCAGTCTGTGTGTATGCTAACTCCCTGAGTCTCTTCTGCTCTTCCAGATGCCTGTCACCTTTGAGGATGTAGCAGTGAATTTCACCCAGCAAGAGTGGGAATGTCTAGATGCCAGTCAGAGGGACCTTTACCAGGGTGTTATGTCAGAAACCTTCAAGAACCTGAAGTCTGTGGGTAAGAGGTCAGGTCCTCAGTCAAGCCCGCTAGGCCCCAGAACCTCTGGTTTCCCTGAGCACAATTAGCTTCACTGACTGGTTTTGTACCTTCCAGATGTGGAAGATCTGGGTCACTAAGCTGAGAGAAGAAATGAAAACCTGCATGAAGGCAGACATAATGCTTGTAACGTGATGACAGCTGTCTCAAAATATGCAAATTTGCTATTCATCCAACCAATATTTACTGTCACTCTTGTGCCAGGCACTTTGCCTACAAGCTGGCCTTTTGAATTCTTTCTGCATCTAAGTGTACAGATTAAGGTTTTTGTTTTTTTTTTAAGTTTTTGTTTTGTTTTTTATTTTTGGACTTAAAACCAATAATTGTCTATTTGGCTCATAAAACTATAGGTAGGGCTCAGCAGAGAAGTTTTATTTCTGTCTCATGTGACCAGCTACTGTCTGATGAATGCTACTGGGCCTGAAAGGATCCATTTTAAAGATGGCTCATTCATATGGCTGATAAATTCACCCTAGCATTTGCCTGGAAGCTTGGACAGGAACCTGAGCCCCTTTTCCTGTAGACCTTTCCACAGGGCCACTTGAACTCCCTACTAGCATGGAAGCTGATTGCAAGAGGGGGTGGTTTGTGTGTGTGTGCGCGTGTGTGTGTGTGTGTGTGCACCTTATCACTGAGTTACATCCCCAGCCTTTGTATTTTTATTTTGAGACAGGGGGTCACGAAGTTGCTAAGGGCCTCACTAAATTATTGAGGCTGACTTTGAATTTGCGATCCTTCTGCCTTCATTCCCAGCAGAATGGGCATTTTAAACAACAGGAAGTGGTACCTACCAGTCTATTAAGTTCTGAGCTTGCAAGTTGGCACATCATCAGTTCTGTCACATTCTGTTGTTCAAGCACAAAGCCCTCCAGATTAAGGTTCTTAAAGCAAATGTATAGGTTGTCCCCATCAGATATGAGGGTTCAAGCCTGGGGCCAACTCTACTCTTTTTTTCATTCCCACTTACCAGCAAGAATATTTCTGCCTAAACCAGATCGAACCACCAAGCTTGAACAAGCTGAAGGACAGAGGAAAGCAGATCTCCATTACCCAAACAGAGAACGCTCCGCTTTAGGTAAGAATTGCAAAGGAGAGATGGGCATGGGGCACACCTGTAATCCCAGCAACTTGAGATGGGAGGATCATGAGTTCAAAGCCAGCCTTAGCAACTTAGTGGGTCCCTAAGCAACATAGGGAGACCCTGCCTCAAAATAAAATATAAAAAGGGCAGGGGATGTGACTCAGTGGTTAAGTGCCCCTGGGTCCAATCCCTGCTATCCACCACCCCCCCCCCAAAAAAAAAAAAAAAAGAATTACAAAGGAAGATGAAAAGGTACCAGGACAACCTCTGAGAGGATGACCGAGGGAATCAAAGTTTTGTACATTCTCTCCCAACATCCATTTTTCCAGCCTGATCAGACTTGGAGCTAGAAGAGACCTGAGATGACAGGCTGAGTCCTTGAGTCCAAGCCTTTCAAAACAAATGAATGTCTTCATTTTCTAGGTATTAAAGGATTACATGTGTATTACATAGCTTATGTCAGTTCTACTCCTTTAATGAAAAAGTTCTTTACAAGAGAAATGAGAGGCAGGACAGAAAAGCTATATGATGGATTGGAGAAGGGGAGATTTGTTCCTGGAAGCAGACTAAGGAGTTATTTTGAGAGTCTCCCTAAGTTCCTGAGACTGGCCTCCAACTTGCCATCCTCCTATTTCAATGTCCAAGGTAGCTGGAATTACAGGCATGGGTAACCAGCCTGGCTTCCAGCTTGTTCAGTAATAACACCCCTTTATTCTCAAGTGTCCCAATTTGCATGATACAGTAGCCTCCTTTGGGCTGGGAA
>PVKS010025239.1:0-22590 GCA_004027875.1 Aplodontia rufa
TGCTTTGTCACTTACTGGTCACCTTTGCACCTCCTGTTTTGTTTCCCATTTGCTTTGGGTCACCTATAAATGCTTCTGAGATGCTCCCCTCTTGGATGGGGGAAGAACACTCTTTTCTAAACTCTCACACGCCAGTGAGAACCTACGATTCTACTCCCCAAAGAATTGTGTGGAACACCTACCCGTCCTCTCATGAATCCAAAATTCCCCAGTTGCACCATATCATTTCCTACTCTACTGCTGCTGAAGTCCTTAGATGAAAGCTATTGTGCTTCAATCTTACTTTCTCAAATATAGTGACACATACTTAACACACAAATTTTCAAAGCATAGTTGTCGGGTTTTCAACTCGCTAGAGTTCAGGGGGAAGAAAGAAAAGAAAAAGAAAGAAACTCAGAAGAGCTGGCTGAGTTTCTGGAAACCAGCACAGGGACCTCTTCCATGCTTCCATGCTCGCAATAATGACCCGCAGTCACCAATAAAGGCTCCATTGTGCTCCACTGGGATTGTTGAGAACAGCAGGCTGTGCAGAGTGATGGTTGATAGTGAGGCACTGGTGCTTACGGAGCTTCCTGGGAAGAACCCCCAGGAGGAGGCCTGCATGAGATCTGCTGTGTTTAGCATCACAGATTGAAAGACCGAGCAAGCTAAGCAAACTCCTTAAATCTAGTTTTTAAATCTATCTTCAAAATGGTAGATCAGAAGCTGAGTTATATCATTCTTAATGTTCAGGAAATTGAGAAATAGAAAAACATTATTTGTAAACCTTGATCATGACTCATTTTTTTTTTCAAGAGAGAAGGAGAGGGGCTGGAGCAGTTGCTCAGTGGTTACAGCTCTTGCCTGGCATGCACAAGTAGGTGAGTTCAAACCCCAGCACTATGTACACAACCAAGTTTCAGAGTAACAAAAGCCATGTGAAAAACTAAATAAAATTGATTCTCTATTTCTCTCTCTTTCTCTCTCTCACTGTCCCTCTCTCTTTAAAAAAAGAAAAACAGAAAAAAAAGAAAAGGGGGGGAGAGGAAGAGAATCAACTTTATTTTTTTCAGCTATGTTTTGTTTTTCTGACACTTAGTTGTTGTGTATATGGTGCTGGGATTTGAACCCATGTCCTCTGCATGCTGGGCAGGTGCTGTAATCACTGAGCCATTGCTCCAGCCCATTCCATGGGGTTTTGGGGGTGGTTTTTTTGTTTTGTTTTGTTTTGTTTTGTTTTTTGTGTTTTTTTTGTTGTTGTTGTTTTTGTTCTTGTTCTTGTTGTTTGTTTGGTATTGGAGATTGAACCCAGGGATGCTTTACCACTGAACCACATCCCAGCCTTTTTTATTTTTTTATTTTGACACAGGGTCTCACTAAGTTGCTTAGGGCCTTGCTAAGTTGCTGAGACTGGCCTTGAACTTGCAATCGTCCTTTCTCAATCTCCTGAGCTTCCGGGATTATTACAGGCATGCACCACTGTGCCCAACCAATGGGTTTTTTTTTTTTAATTTGTGTTTATAATGCCTGCCATGTATCTAAAATATACTTGTACCTAGGTATTGAGTAGATTGTTGAGTAGGATGGATGGATGGACAGGTGAATGGATGGATGGAATGAGAGGGGAAATTTTAGGAAGGTGAGAAGAAAAGAGCTAGAGATCTTAGAGCTGGGAGAGACCTCACAAAATCAAAACCCACATGCCCCAGTGCATCTATCCACATTGCAGTGTTTTCTCCTGTCACACCATCTTGTAAATTACTGAACACACAGAACACAAAGACCAGTAGAGGGCCAAATTAAGTTTGAATGTTGCCATCAACATTTAGAGCTCTTATTGTGTCCAGCCATGTTCTTTAAGTCTTCTTATGAATTAATAAGAAAGAATACTGGTTTTGTTTAGTGTATTCATGAGATTGTAAGAGGTCCTCCAAAAACACTTCGTTAAATAGTTAAAATTGAGGCAAGATCATAGATTTTATATTTAATCCCCATTGTTAAAGGCGGCAGACTGGGTGTAGAGATGGTTAATATTGAAGCACTTCAAGCCATCCCTCTGTTGGGTTTAACTTGACTGATCTAAGTTTTTAATTTGACAACTGAATTAAAGAGGAGATTCTATTGATTGAAAATTAAGATTTTCTGGGTTTGTTCACAAACCTATGTATTGGTTTGGAAGGGCTGCCATAAAAAAAAAAAAAAACATGAATTTGGTGAAGAAAAAACAATATTCTATCATAGTTCTAGAGAGCAGAAATCTGATATCAAGGTCCTGGCAAAACCATGTTTGTACAAGGGCTCTAGAGAGGACCCCTCAGCTCCTCCAGCCTCTGGTGGCTGCAGGCGCTCCATGGCTTGTGGCATCATCACTCCAATCTGCCTTCGTCTTCACATGGCCTTCTCTCTGTGTCCCTCTTCTCTATATGTCTCTTAGAATGGCACTTGATAGATTTAGCCCCACCACCAGTCAGCCAGGCTGAAACCATCTTGAGGTCCTCAGGCACATCTGCACAGACCTTTCTTCTAAATAAGGCCGCATTCACAGGGTTCTGGAGATGAGGAATTGCCATGTCTTTGGGGACCCACCATTCAACCCTTTACAACTCGTGTCACTGACTGAGTGTCCACTAAATCCCTTTGTCAACCCTTGTGCTGGCACAAAAATATACAGAAGTCTCATCTCTCAAAAACCTAATGAAGCCACTTTCTGGGATTTTCTGAAGGAAGAATTGCATGAAAAGACACAAGAAGTGCATTCTTTAAAAAGGCAATGTTGTTCCAATTCAAAGAGCAGGTGCTGAGGGAAGGAAAGCCCTCTTTGGAACGTGATGGAGGTTACAACCAAAAAAATTCTATGAGAAAGAGGATTTTGTAAAGCAGAAGAGGCTTTGCCAATGGAAAAAGTGTCTCTAGAAAAGGCACAGAAACAGGAATAAGAAGGTCAATTGGAGGAAAATTTAACAAATGCATCCAGCTTTAGCAAAAAGGTGTTGTTGGACAGAAGAGAGAATGGAGAGCGTGAATAGAAAAGTGGTGGGCAATGCCATCTTTCACCACCTGCTGGTGGCACTCCAAAACGGTGGCATCTTCAAAGTTGTCACAACCCCAATTTGGGGGAAATGTAAAAATAAGGACCTGAAAAACATGCAGACATGGAAAGAGGTGACTAGAACCTCAGCTCTAAGAATGTTAGAACTTGAAAGGGAACCTGAAATTATATTTTATTGGTGATAAAACTGGGCCCAAACACTGTCACATGGATTATCTATCTCATTTGATGCCACAGGAGACAAGCAAGCAGACATCATCAACCCTGTTTTATGGGTGAGAAATCAGAGAGGAGAGGTGGAGTGGCCGAGCTAGTTAGCCATCAGCGGGGACTGGGAAGACACCTTTGACCTGGTTCCACATCCCTGAAGGGAAAAGCTTGGCTTGTATTGACCACACAACTGAAGATAGGCTTGCCTAGTTTTGGTTACTCTCAATAGGCTAAGCGGCAGCTCCTTAATCAGGTGAATGATCACAGGGAAAAACCAGAGCCTTGGGCTCTGCAGTTTTGCTCTGGATCCTGATGTCCTGTGGGGTGAAAGTGAGTAGTAAGCATCAGGACTGGCTTCCGAACATTCTAGGCCTTTGGGTTCAGTGGCATCTCTAGCTGACCCAGGGAACCTGGCTGGCCTTCTTTCATCATTCCTTCCCTCCACGGAGGTCTGTCTCTGCAAGGCCTTTCTGGACCTTTCCCATTTTAACTTCCACCTCTCAAAGTTTCTGTGACTTCCTCTCACACAACACCAAACACATCTGGTCCACTTTAGAGAGTGGATTAAAAATTTGACCTGAAGCATATTTTTCCTTGCCTGAGACCCAGAGAACATTTATTTTTAGAATCAGTTAAAATACATCCTTGTGTATTTTAGCAAGACCAGTTTGATGAGAAAAACCAGGTGAATTTGGGATAATGGGTTGTGAGAGAAGATGAGGGGTGCATTTGTGTCCTGGCCACTGATGGACTGTGCAGTCTGGGATAAGTCACAAAACCTTTAAGAGCCTTTGTTTTCTCATCAGGGAAAGTAGGAATAAAAATAACCGTAATTAGAAATCAGAGGTTTGTTGTGAAAATCAAATGATAAAATACATGTACGAGTATTAGATATTATAACCATTATTTTTTTAAAGAGAGGGGGACAGAGAGAGAAAGAGGGAATCTGTCTTCTTTAGTTTTTCATGTGGCTTTCGTTGCTCCAACACTTCACTGTGTACATGTGCTGGGGTTCAAACCTACATCCTGGCACATACTAGGCAAGCACCGTAACTGTTGAGCCACTACTCCAGCCTACGCTCATTATTTTTATGATGTATGTATAGCACCAGAGCTGGGTATCTGGATCCTTAGAGATGACCCCGAAATCATCCTTCAGCCAAATTTCTGGGAACATATTGCTTGGCTATAAATGGTTTGCATGTTTCGTATGGCAAAAACTCAAAATGGTATTGATGTGGCAGAGCACATGGATTAAACAATGAACCTGAAATTTCAGCATCAATTAAACAACCTATAATTGGGATTACTGGAACATAATTCGTAAGTCACAATGAAATTGTGTATTTCAATCTAATGTAAGATGGGGAGGCAGAAGGCTAATACACTCTAATGAGAAGACGTGGGCTTACTGAGCATGTTGAGTACTGATTAGCAAACTGTGGCAGCATTTGAGTTAGGGGAGAGAGCCACAGAAGTGGCATAAATGTGAGACGGAGAAGCTATGGAGATGCACTGGGTATGGAGAGACCTAAATGGACCAGATGGGAGACATCCACTCTGGGGACATGTGCTAATCTCCACCAAAACAGCTATTATCTATTCTCAATTTCTCTAGCCAACTTGATCTTACAGAAGGTGAAGGAAACGATTGAAGGGAGCAGTTAGACATTCATTACAATTGATGAACGCTGCTTGGGGGTTAATTCTTTCCACTAATATTAGTGAGCACCCAGTGCATGCTATACTATTAGCAGAGCCAGCTCAATTATGGTAAATAATCAACACAGGTTTCCATCCTCGGGAAGCTTCCAGCTTAACAAGGGTGACAGACAAAACAAATAGTGATGGGACTTTAGGAAAAGGTGAATATTGATGACAAGCAACAGAAGCCACCGGAACTTTTTTTATTCAGAAATTTATTTGTTGAGCAATCAAACAAACTTCTATTGAAATTATATAATATATACATAAATTCTGAAAATTAGATTTACCGCCTAAGAGTCCCCCCTAATTACCCACCCTTATCCCTCCTCCCACCTCTTTCCCAATAGATCTCTACAAATGCCTTAGGTTGTATAACATTACACCTTATCCGGATTTAAAACATGATAATAGTCCTCCTTTCTCAATGGCCACTGGAACTTTCACTTAAGCAAGAGCCAGGCCTCATTGAGAAATCAGAACCAAGAAGACAACCCATCAGAAAGCAGTGCAGCTTCTTTCTTGCCGCCTCTGTTTCTCTGCGGATTTGCATGGCTCTGTCTCTGCTCTTTTCCTAACCACTTCATTTTCCCTCTTTTTTACACACCAGTCTCTGTCTCCAAGGACAAGGGCATGCCAGGGTAGGTGCCACAAGCAACCATAGGTATCCTCTCACCTTGGCACTTAACCAAGACAGCTAAGTGCAATTCCAACATCCAGAAACAGAAACTGAACAGTCCAGTTGAGTTGATCCACCAAAGTAGAGAAAATGGGGTTACCCGGCCTTTTGGAAGCAAAATCTTTGAGAAGGGAGGCCGTACATGTCCTCCCAGAGGAGGTCCACTAAGAAAGAACAGCAGCTATTCGGACTCTCCCCCAAGTCATCTCAGCTAACTAATGAGACCAGTGGCAGCCATCAGCAGCCCCATTCCCTAGCCTAGGGGGTCTCAGAAAGTTCAGAAATTCACAAGGAAAGTTGGATGCTATATGATAAACTAGAATTTGTGAAATTCTACTAACTGAAATCTTAGATTAAAATTTTAAGAAATCCACATCAATGAAGCATCTGAATTATCTTTAAAAGTTAATTTCACAGGTACAGGATGAGAAGAAACTGGGATGATGTCAGTTTGTGTTGAAAAAAAATACCTGAAGCTTTTAGTTTACAATAAATTCAATATTAACCGTTAGCATGAGGAAGCTGCAAAATGCACTAGAACAACATCTTAAGCCACCGCAGCAAAAAACACGAAGATCCTAACAGGAGTTCATAGTGCCACTGAATACCAAGTGAGATCAGCCACCAGGGGGACAGCGCTTCCACTCCAGGCATTACCTCTCCAGAAGAAAACAGACAAATTCAAGACATCTAGAGAACAGGGACCGAACAAACCTCATCCCATGAAGAACAAGGTCCTGAACTTGGTGGCTAAAAGACAAGAGAGAACTCTCAGATGCTAGGGGCATCCCGTGCAAGAATGCTAGAAAGGCCATGGGTACAAGTTGCAAGGGGGCATAATTTGGTTCATTTACTTTCGTTACATTATTAGTCCCATTTACTGAAGAATAGAATGTGCTATTTTTTATTAGTTGAATATGGACTAACAATTAATGGGGAATCATTATCAAACAATCAAGAACAAATGTATATTTGCATAGTAAGCCAAGGCTGATGCCATTCCATGGTTTCCCCCCCTTGAGTTCCCCATGGTTCCATGTTTCCCTCAATTAACCCCTGCATTAAATGGACTTCTCACAGAGGTCGGAGGTTTCCCTCTGAGTTGATTCCCCCATACTTCCTCCCTCCAGCCTCGTTGATATCCTTCCTAATCCCTCCCCCCACCCCCTCCCTACATCTCCCAGCCTCCCAGGCAAGGTTCCCCTGTTCATGTAAAAATTCATCCATGTTGAGGTTATTATTAGCTTAGCCATCTATCATACTGTTTCCGATTGTAATCTAACTTCCACAAATGAGAGAAAACATTCAGCCCTTGAGTCTCTGAGATTGGGATACTTCACTCAGCATAATTTTTTCCATCTCCATACATTTGGCTGCAAAAGCCATAATATCGTTTTCTCTAATGGCCGAGTAGTATTCCATTGTATATATGTACCAAAGTTTTTTAATCCACTCGTCAACTGAGGGGGCATCTGGCTTGGTTCCATAGTCTAGCTATTGTAAATTGAGCTGCTATAAACATTGATGAAGCCATATCACTATAATATGCTGATTCTAACACTTTTGGGAAAATACCCAGGAGTGGGATAGCTGGGTCATAATGTGGTTCCAGCCCTAATATTTTAAGGAGTCTCCACACTGCTTTCCAGAGTGGCTGTAACCCATTTGCAGTCCCACCAGCAATGTGACAGTGGTCCTCTTTTCCCACAGCCCCTCCAGCATCTGTCATTGTTTGTATTCTTCATTTTTGCCACTCTAACAGGAGTGAGGTGGAGTCTCATTGAAGTTTTGATTTGCATTTCTCTTATTGCTAATAATGTAGAACATTTTCTCATATGTTTATGGGCTTTCTGCACTTCTAGAAAGCACTTCCTCTACTGAGAAGTTTCTTTTTAGTTCTATAGCCCATTTATCGATTGGATTATTTGTGATTTTGGTGTTTAATTTGTTCAGTTCTTTGTATATTCTGGATATTAGCCCTCTGTCCAAGGTGTAGCAGGCAAAGATTTTCTCAGAATGGGCTATTTTAAGAGGATACTGGTAGTATAAGGAAAGAGAAATTTATTGACATAATTTACTCTTCTAGTGCGGGCATACTCATCCTAGAGAATATTTCATTAAGAATAATCTCCCTCAACTGGACTTGGAATTAAAACCAGCATTTGTTAAGGACTTTCCCACCTTGTTACCCCCAGAAAAGGCCCTGGAGTCAAGAGTCTCAGGCCAGCACGCTGTCCGCCTTCTATGGAGCACTACTCCTCGGTAAATCACAAAGGAAATCAGCAGCAGCAAGGGCCGTTCCCCTGAGGAATCAGCTCTGTCTGGGCCCCACTGTGTAGACAAGTGGCTGTGAGGACATGTATTAGACACCATCAAAACCCTAGCCACCACCCACCAGGGCATTTCATTGTTAGGTGACTCTTCAGGACCACGGTTTCTTGAAAGTCCCTCTTAAAAGTCAAGGGTGCTGTCCTGGAAGATAAGCCAGGACATTTATAGACCCTCTTACCATCAGAGGGGTCATCCACACAAGAACATGGATTGACGTCTGCTGACGTGCCAGGGTGGAGGGTGCCATGGAAGATACAAAGGCCAGAGGAAGGGTCAGTCCCAAGCCAGCTGGCTAGGGCAGCAGGGGTCATGGGGGAAGCTCTGAGCTTGAGCCACGAGTCAGGGACCCAGGACCAAAGACCAACAAGCAGGGAGCCAGGGGGAGGGAGGGCCAGCAACGCTCCCCCTGGTGATTCCCCCGCTGGGTGTGCAGAGACGAGCTACCATGTCCCATGACAGCTTTATTGAACATGATCGTATCTATTCAAGTGAGATGTTGCTTCGCTTTTGTTTTTCAGGGACCTGAAGCTAGATAATATCCTGCTAGATAAAGATGGACATATTAAAATAGCAGATTTTGGGATGTGCAAGGAGAACATGTTGGGAGATGCAAAGACAAATACTTTCTGCGGGACGCCTGACTACATCGCCCCAGAGGTAGGGATGCGCTGCCCAGCGGGCCCTGCACCTGCCTGTCTAGCTCAGCACCTCTGCGCCAAATGCTTCTTCCTCCCCTTCCAGGCAGAGGGTCTTCCAGAAGGGTTAGACATATGACTACTGCCCCGCCTTTTTTTTTTTTAAGAGAGAGGGACAGCTAGAGAGAGAGAGAGAGAAACAACTTTTATTTAGCTTTCACGTGGCTTTTGGTGCTCTGAGTCTTTATTGTGTATGTGGTGCTGGGGTTCAAATTGGTGTACTCATGCATGCCAGGCAAGTACTGTAACCACTGAGCCACCACTCCAGCCCTCCCCCCAGTTCTGAAATGTAGCCACACACATGGTTTGCTCTGATGGTCTTACCAAGGATGCAACTTACATTAATGAGGACATTTCCAGGGCTCCCAGAGACAAGCATTCCTTTCCAGTCATGGCTCTGACCCACCCCAGCTTTAATTTTTTTTCTTTTTATTGGTGCATTAAAGTTGTGCATAATGATGGGATTTGTTGTTATATATTCATACATGCACACAATATAACAATAAATTTTGGCCAACTCCCCCCTTTCCTCCCATCCTCAGGTCCCTTGCCTTTGCTGATCGCCCCTTGAAATTGCTTGCATGGGAATTATTTAATTTCCTAGAGGTGTAACATTTATTTTTCTCCCCTTACCCCTCCCTTCTTTTCCTATTGTCCTTCCTCCCTTCGCCCCCCACCCTGCCCAGCTTTCTCTACTAGATTTCTTTCAGTTCTTCTGCTGATTTGTATTTGGTTGGTCCTTTATGAAATCTTATCATTCCCTCCCCCTTTCTTTTATTGTACCCCCACTTTCTGCAAATGAGAGGAAACATACGACTTTTGAGTTTCTGAGTATGGCTAATTTCGCTTAGTGTGATATTCCCCATTTCTGTCCATTTGCAAGCAAATGCTATAATTCCATTCTTTCCGATAGCTGAGTGGAACCCCTTTGTATGCATGCTCATTCTGTTCAGACCAGTCAGAAGGAGCAACTGGAAGAGCCACGTGGAAATAAGTTCAACTGTAGGGTTACAAGAATCAAACAGGCCGAGTGTGGTGGTGCCTATCTGTAATCCCAGAGGCTCAGGAGGCTGAGGCATGAGGATTGCAAGTCCAAAGCCAGTCTCAGAAACTTAGCGAGACCCTGTCTCAAAATTAAAAGTTAAAAAGAAAAAAGAACTGGGGCTGTGGCTCAGTGGTTAAGCACTACTGGGTTCAATCTTCAGTACCAAAACTTAAAAATGAAGACCCAAATGGTAATTTCCAAGCTGCTACTGGATGAGTATGGGGAGATTGCCAGAGCCCCTTGTCCCATTTTCTCTTCTATAAAATGGGTATAACACTGGCATAATGATATTGTAGACATTAAATAAGAGCTTCATAAAGTTAAATCTCACTCACCCACTCCAAAAAATAATAATAGTAAGTGTTAATAATAGTTTCTATTGATAATAATAGTGGCTATCATAATCCAAGTACACACAGGAACAAGTATTTGCTCAGAAGGCACCGTGCCATCCCGCTGAGCCACCTCTGCCTCCCCTGGGCTGCCCACCCCAGGGAGCTCAGACGCTGACTCTGCACCTGGTCCTTTCCAGAGCACAGTGCTTGTCCCAGTTGCCTTCTTTTAGATATCATTGAATCTTTCTGCATGGCTGGATGTTTGCTGGAAAGCCTGTGCCGTTTCTTGTACACTTTTTAAAATCTTTTTATTTTAAAGTAATTGAGTGTTTACAGGAAATTGCAAAAGTAGTACCCTTCCCCCGGGTACATCACACACGGTTACGATAAATACCAAAACCAAGACGTTGACATTGGTACAAAGCATGGGTGGCTCTGTGCCAATTTCTTACCTGATAGACTGGGCAGTCTCCTCTTTTACACCCAGGGGCCACGTGCAGGGCTTGCTAATCAACAGCCTTAGGAAGAACAAGTGAATGGCTGGATTCATCACTGTGAACAGGGGAGGGCAGTCTGATAGGGCAGCGGCAGTTGGTCCTCTGATTTCCCAGGTGAAAAAACTTCAGCAACAAATCCTGATCTTCGCCAAAGTAACTGTGGCAGCTGGAGTCTAGAACTAGGTGGCTTTGCCCTGAGCTTACGTGGTATTCAATTTTAACTTAACCTTGCAAGGTTGGCCTCCGTTCCACAAGAAATTATGGCTTTCAACAGTCGAGGAATTGTTAAGCTCACAGAGCTCGGCTCATTGATTTAATAACTTCCTGATATTAGAAACCTGTGCTGCTCTCAGGCTAGACAGATGCAGATATCGACACAGTAAGCAATTTCCAGTTTGAAGTGAAGCCAGAGCTAATTAGGGCACAGGGAAGCAGACCTCGAAGGAAGACTCGGTCCCACTGTCGATTTCCCTTCACAATAGATATGAAGCATTCTCTCCTCCCAGACCTCATCCCAGAGGTCTCTCTTGTCACCCTCTCAGCCTCTGTTTCCTTCCTCTCCACCTAAGGCTGTCTTTACCTTCTCTCATTCCCTCCTGCCTATGAGAGCCTGTGCTGTGTCCTTGCCTTGGCAAGACTTCCTTCCTTCTTCACTCTGTTTCCTTCTGCATCCTCTAGGACTTAGCTTCTTCTCCCGCTCTCTCTTTGCAACTTCACTGTCTCTCGTTTTCAAATACGCTTGTCTCCTCATGATCCCATGCTCCTTCTCTGCTCTTCTTACTGTGCATTCTCTGTGACCATCTTTATTTTTGACTGTGCTTTTAGCTCCGGAATCAGTATGGCCAGCCCAGACTTCTGGCCCCAGGCCCACAAGCACATTCCTGCCTGAGATCTCTGACCACCTTCAAACATGACAGTGCCCAAACTCACTTTCTCTGTTCAGCTTGTTCCTCCCCTCTTCTACACGCCCCCTCTTTTCTTGCTGAATTGCATGTCATCCATCCTGTTGCCTAGATACAGAACTATGAATTAGCCAAGTTTCCTCCTTCTTCCTTAACCTTTAAGTCCAAGCAAACTCCAAGACTTCCCCAAATTGGACCCCCCATGGCCAATCACACCCCCAGTCTTCTGGCTGAATTAGCACCTTCCCTTGACTTCTGTCCTATCCTCAAAACGAATTCCTTTGATTTAGTTCCCAAAGACTCTCTAGCCCCTCCCCACCCATCCGGTGACTCCCCCAGTATAGGATGTCAACATCTCTTATCCTGGATCCCACCAATGCCTTCTCACATGGCTTTCTTCCATCCCCATCCATTCCATGTGTCCTTCTTAAATATTTTTAAACTTTTTTGATCATGTTCCATCACCATTAAAAAGCACCCCAAAATATGTATATGACTTTATACGTGGGTCACATGCATTGCCACCAATATATCATGTCAACACGTGCCCCAAAGGCTTATGATCAGATGGAACAGAAGATGAGCTAAAATAGTATTAAGCAAATAACTTTTATTCTACTTATTACTAGCACCAAATCATGTATGCTTCATTAATATTAGATTAAATAACTTTTAAAATCTTGGTTTGACACTTTAGAACTCTGGGATTGAAAAGTCTGATTCATTTATTCCAGTTCTTGGTTTTCATGTCTGTCATAACTGAAAAGATACTTCACAGAGGTACAATATGAAACAGACTTTATAATATGTACTAAGGCAAGGATCATTGCTCACAATAGTAGGGATAAATCCGTAATTCAAAGCCATGGTTTTGATACATTCACAATTTTTTTAACCCTCTTCTTTTTTTCTTTTCAGATCTGAAAATGTCTTTATTTTTTACAAATGGGTTCCAGGGAAGTTAAAAAGCAACCCCAGAAGTTTAGCCCACTTCTTGTTGGCTTAAAGTTAACTAATGAGGTCATCATATTTTTTAGCTTCCTCGCATGTGGCTCACAAAGATTGGTACCCTTCACCCAGCTTTCCCCAAAGGATACAACTCACACAGTTCTGGTACAGTATCAAAACCAGAAAGATGACATCACAGGGAGTAAGAGGCCCTCAGTGCCTCCATGTTCTTACTTTCTGGTTTTAATTGCATTATTTATTTTAAGTATTATTCTTTTCTTTTTTAAGAGAGAAGGATAGTAAGAGACAGAGAGAGAAAGAGACAGAGAAAATCAATTTTTTAATTGAGTTTTTTACATGGCTTTCATTGCTCTGACACTTTGTTGTGTATGTGGGTGCTGAGGTTTGAACTTGTGTACCTGTGCATGCCAGGCAAGCACTGTAACCACTAAGCCACTGCTCCAGCAACTTAAGTATCATTCTTAATTGAAATGTTATGCTTGCCTTATAATTGCTGTATTAACTTCGATCCAAGCCTCTTTGCAGATAACTTTGTCAAGGACTTGTCATTTTACAAAAATTTATTTAATTGAAATAGAACCCAAAGTGGGAACACTGTAGGATCCAAGGAAAATAAATAATTGAACCAAGTAACATCCAAGCTGCTTCTGAGATGAGGGTTCCCATTCTTCCCTCGGGATATCTTCTCCACTATTTAAATTAAATGAGGGTAATAGTGTCAATCTGTGTAGTAAATATTCTTAAAGCATAAATTCTTTCTCATTTTAGATTTTAAAAATCAACATAAATACAATTTCTAATGTTCTCCCCGTGTCTCATGAGATAATCAGGTCGTGCCGAGTATATACACCACTTTCTAGCTGCTGCTTTGCCAAGTTTCCAGAGTTGCCCCTGTAACGTGCACACCTGCTACTCCAGTGCTTTGAAATCTTCAAGAAATCCCACTGTCAGATGAGTACACACCCAAATCCTGAGTGTAGATCCCTGCTGATGCATGCAGTCACATGAAAGTGTGGACCTTCCTGACCGGCCTTCTACTTGATCTTTGCCACCACACGTGTTTCTAGGCCATAGTCATCCCCACCTCCAGCCATCTTCTCCCTAAACATACCGCTGACTCCTAGGAATAGTCTGTTGTCTCCGTGGTGCTGCCATCAGCAGGTATCTCCAGTTGACCGACACGCTGAGCGTTACCACGTCCAGTCACCACAGCTCAGAGCAGGCGTCCGTCAGCTGCTTCCTGAATAAGTGGCCACACCAAGGCATGTGCCCCAAACGTCCATGTCAGACTTGTGCTGGATTCCCCATGTCTGGGCTCTGTTATCCAATAAACCTCTCCAGCCTCCTGTTCTCCACCCAGAAAAATCTTCCCATGTGGGGACTCCACTGGTATGACAGCTGCTCTATCAAGTTTTTCTGTAGCTCATGCATCCACCCTCTGCTCTTTCCCCTTCCAAAGTGAAACGAATCTGGGGCAAGCAGTTCTTTCTCTGCACCTAGCAGTCTTCTCACCCCGCCACCCTCTGCAGTTCTAAGCACATGATATGTCTATGGCTCTCTGGTTTCCTCCCCACCTAAAGTATTCACCCCTTCAGTGCAAGGACTCTGTGACTCTCAGCCAACTAGAAAGGCATGGAACTAAAGAGAGAAGAACACAAGCAGCTGGGACAGAGGCCATGGAGCATCTGGCAGTCTCTGATCTCTCCTTTCAGGAGAATTTGAATCACAGAAACAAGTGCATTTCAGAGCAGCATCAGAATGATGCATAAAAACTGCACTGAGCTGCCCACATCTCCGAGTCCCAGGGTTCCTCTCCAAATCCCTCTTTCCTCCCAGCAGCCCACTGCAGGAGCAAGGAAGGGCTGATGCACAGGACCGGAGGCCTCAGTTTTTACAAAACTAGGGAAACAGCAAAACAGGGAAACATCCTATTTTCGAACACACACTAGCCAGTCAGTCCATATGGGACTTGAATACATCGAAGCAGCTCCCTGGAGAAAGTAGGGGCAGCTTGGAAACCAAACAAGATGGGCCCTAGATGGTCCCTTAGCGCCAGGGTAGCACTTGCCCTGCTCTGCAGGACTCTGCAGAGCTTAGGTCACCAGCTCCACAGCAGGAGGAGCTGCAGGCACGGCCCACCGTAAGAGAGAAAGAGGGACCATGTCATAAAGTGGAAGGCATTATTAGTATTGTTCTGGCTTCTCGGGCTTAGAGTTAGGCTTTTAAGGCTGCATTCTTGGGGTAAGGACTGGGGGAAGGAAAGGAGCAGGACAAAGAAGAGACCAGAGTAAAGCTGGGCTATGAAAGGGGTCAGCCACTCTAGCCTGTGCTGCTCAACCATGTCTCTTTACAGAAGACTATGAGCACAACCAGGCTGGGCAGTGGGGGACACCAGGGGACAACATCCAATATCAAAAGGGCATCAGGCAGCGAAATTCCCAAGACCAGAATTCAGAATAGAACTTTCATCTAACTGGGAGACCTCAAATAAAAACGTGACCTCCCCAAGCCCCATCATCATCCTCTGAGGACAACACTATCTCACTCCGGGATACAATGTATGGAACACCTGGCCTCTGTGTTCCTGCAGGGGACACTCTGGTCCCTGTGTGAATTAGCATTTTGCTTCTTCCTCCTAACATAAGCCTGAATTTTTTTTACTAACATCACGTAGCCTAGAAGACTTTATTTACATCCACTGCTGTCTCCTGTCCTCCAAATTTCTTTTCATTTGTTTCGGGGGAAAAAAATGAAGCTGTTTACAATGTGTTGCTTGGAGCAGTTTGTTTTCTTTGGCACCCCCTTGTGGCGTGTCTTGGGAATTGCATGTGAACTGGCCTCTAATTTAAGGCAAATTTGAGCTAAGATAATAATTGTGAGGCTTGCACACTCCACACCTTCTGGCAGTAAACAAGGAAGTTGTTGAAAGCCCTCTTTTTCTAGGAAAGTGAAATGGTGAAAGGTTTAAAAGTTAGCTGGGATTCCAGACTTTCAGCTTCCCAGCAAATAGAGCAGAGCCTGCTGTCAAGCTGTATGTAGATCTGAGAAATCTGATTTCTCAGTTTGACAGTCACATGCTTTTGATTCTGCAGTGTGATGACTACACCATGACCCCTGAGTTGAGCAGTCGTGATTAACCAGGCTCTAACGACGGGACGTGGTCATTTTGTGCCTTTGGATGCTAAATTATTGCAAAGATTTTTTGCAAAGGCTCAGGACATGTAGAAGTCAGTGAAGAACGTGGATTGATCCAGATGTTCGTGTCGGAGGCGCTGGAGGACTTAGACACGTGCTAGCTTTGTTAGGTCCAGTATCTGCCACCCACATCCTCATGTCACAGATGGGAAAATGAAAGCTAAGGATATATTTAACCAGAGAGAAAATGCAGTTGACATTCCAAAGGGTTTACTCAAACTCACAAATTTTGACATTATGTATTCATTTCTATCCCGTCCTCGGCTCATCGAAAGACAGTTTTGGTGTGGACTTTGTCGAGACCACATATTGTCTTCACCAACCATCGTCTACTGAATGGCGTTGAGTTGGGAGCGTTTCCAGTCACCAGCCTCCTGTGTTAATTATGTCTCTGCCCTTTGGCTGCGCAGATCTTGCTGGGTCAGAAGTACAACCATTCCGTGGACTGGTGGTCCTTCGGGGTCCTCCTGTATGAAATGCTGATTGGCCAGTCGCCTTTCCATGGGCAAGATGAAGAAGAGCTTTTCCACTCCATCCGCATGGACAATCCCTTTTACCCACGATGGCTTGAGAAGGAGGCCAAGGACCTTTTAGTTAAGGTAAGAAATGTCAAGAAGGTTTTCACTAGTGTTGGGTTCTCCGCTCAATAGCCCCACTCATTTCTAGATTCTGACTGAGCGAATACCAACTGGATCGAACAGGATTTAAATGGTGTATCCACTGTATCTATGTCAACTGAGGCACCAATATTCTGAACATTAAGTGTCAAAAGGAATTTGAGACAAACACTCTTGTACACCAGTTATAAATCAATGCTCCAAAACTTGTTCCATGACTCTTGAACGCTCTTACTTAGAGATTAATAATCACAATTTGTGACTTAAGACTCAAACTTTTATTTCCCATATAAAAAAATATTGAATCCAATTTATCATCCCTGACCCTGGTTGAAACCTTGGGCAGAAAGCATGACTTTTTTGCTCACTCTCAGGTAAAAGACAAATCTATTGTCACTCCTAAGTCATGAAACTCTGTCAGTTGAGAAATTAAACTGTCCTGTCCAAGGTATTAGTGATCATGTCAGTCTTAACTCTAGAGTAAGACTTCTGCTCCCTTTCTGCTGGTGAGAGTTCACGGCAGGCGCCTGCTCCCCTTGGAGGCATCGGGTGGTCGTGTGGTGGTTGACCGTGTTTTCCTCCTCGCCAATCGAGTTTGCCTCAGACCACACCAGGTGGAAGCCAAGGGAGGACGGAAAGATGAGAAGAAGGAACAGCTCTCACATGGCTGCCCAGCTTCACTTTCTGAATCCAGCAGGTGGTTAAAGCTGTGACTTTTAGGAGGCATTCTAGTAGGTTCTATGGAAATATTTATGCATGGGGACATTTTTGGCTGAAACCTTTGAAATATAGGCTTTTCAGTCCAGACTCTGGACTAAGTGTGACATCAAAACTAATTAGACCACATGCTCTCTCACTCTCTGTTGCCTGCCCAGAAGATTGTCCTGATGGGTATTTAAAATGTATACAGGGACTGGAGCGGTGGCTCAGGGGTTACAGTGCTTGCCTGGCATGCATGAATACACGGGTTCAAACCCCAGCACCAAAAGTCACATGAAAAACTAAATAAAATTGATTCTCTCTTGCTCTCTCTCTCTCTCTCTCTCTCTTTCTCTCTTACTGTCTCCCTCTCTCTCTTTTAAAAAAAATTAATAAAATAAAATAAAATGCATACAGACCATCTCACCCTTTGCATGACCTACCTGTAGTGTACTGGAAACATCTCTGCATCCTTCACCCTACCGGGCTCTTGAGAGGGCAAGCTATTGCCACCTTTGCAGCAACATCTAGAACCTACCATCCAAGTGGAAATCACACCCCTATCCAGGATAGCCCCAAAACATCAGTGTAAAGTAGGCTAGATAGAAACCAGAGTGAGAATCACAAGTCATGAATGAGAAGCCCCCAAACAGTGGAGAGACACAGAAACACCTGGGTGCTGTCATTAAGGACTAGGACTTTAGGCAGAATGCCAGTTTTCCCTTTGTGAGGCTAAAATAACACCATCCAATAACACATGAGCACTAACAAGCGGTAAAATATGAAAATACATGCAGATACAACATGACAAAGACACGAGCAAAATATGCCCCTACATTTCCTGTGCTCTCCCTGCAAATATTTGGATCAAAGAGATCCGCCTGTGTGGCCAAGAGGCCAGCAAGTCTAAAAGAAGTGGAGAATACAGGGATTTGGAAAAAAACATCCTTTGTTTTTTAGCCTTGTTCTCAAAACTTTGAAATGTCCAGGTCCATCTTTTCTCACTTGTCTCCTTTTTTTCTTGAAGAATTGGAATTGAATTTAAAGGGGGCTGGAGTGGTGGTTCGGTGGTTACGGCACTTGCCTGGCATGTGCAAGTCACGAGTTCAAACCCCAGCACCACATACGCAACAAAGCTTTAGAGGAATGAAAGTCACATGAAAAAATAAATAAAAATTGCTTCTCTCTCTCTCTCTCTCTCTCTGTCTCTCTCTCTTTTAAAAAAAAATTGAAGGGATTACACTTCCACCTCTTAATACAAGTGAACTTGTCTAAGGTATTAGAAACTTTGAGGTAACTCCAGAGCTCTGCTGGGAACCAAGACCTTGACCCTGAGAGGTGTGGACAAAGCCCTCATAAGATCCCCAGCCAAGGTTAATGGAGTGAGAGATTGAAAACGCTGAGCCTGTTCCATTCCACTTTCACTTTCTGAGTGTGAACCAAACAAGCAGTAAACCAAGGAAACTTGCAGAATGGACAGCAAAACTCACTTTTAATAACTGAACAAAACACAGGTAAAGTGAACGCTAATTTCAAAATTATTCAATAAAAAAGACAAAAGTAAAAATAAGCCAGTGGGATGTGAATATAAACTGTTTCACTCACTTGAAGGTTAGTTCAGACATCGTTACATTTCCTACACTGAGTTTATACGTGTTCTTATGAAGGACTCAATTTTTTGAAGGACTTGGTTTTGCTCAAAGCCACGTTCAAAGCTCACATGACTGCTGCCTTTACGTTACGCTTGGTTCTGGACAGGGTGTGATGTGGAGGGTATGTGTCAGCTCTAGCTGCTGTAACAACAGACTTAAACCACACACCTTGATTTCTCACATTTCCGGGGCCTGGAAGTCTGAGATCAGTGTTAGTCGGGTCAGTTCATGCTGGCGGCTCTCTTCCTGGCTTGTAGAGGTCACCTTGCCATGTTCTCACATGACAGAGAAAAGACAGCAAGCACGAGCATTCTGGTGTCTCTTTCTTATAAGGACACGAATCCTGTTAGATCAGGGCTTCATCCTGACCTCATTTAACTTAATTGCTTCTCTGAAGTCCTGTCTACACCCCACTGGGGGCCAGCGCATCAACGTGTGAATTTCAAGGGGACTGGCAGCTGCACTGAGAATCCTGGGCCAACAGAAGCCCTGGGAAAAGAGAAATGAGACAAGGCCTGCTCTGTGCCATCTGAGAGTAGAGTCAAGGAATGGAGGCCCAGAGCCGAGTGCAACCCCCTAACGCCTGTGGATGTCCCACAAAAGCCAGCTTCCCCACTGTGCCTCCCAAACCCAGGGACTCAGGATCTGAGACAGCTTCAGGCACAGGCGGAGAGTGGAGGTGTGATGGAGGCCAGGTGGAGCTAACCAGAGGTCACTCTGCAGGAGGAAGTCAGGAGAGAAAGGAAGCCTGGGAAGAAGGAAAGATTACTTCCCGCTGGGGACAAAGAAACCCATGAGCAATACAAAGAAAAACATGTGGACACCCAAACCACCTGGATGGATCTCAAGGGCAAGAAGCCAGTCTGGAAAGAGTTCGTTTACCTAACAGCATTGCGAGCCACCATTGAGACGGAAACCAGGTCACGGTTGCCAGGGGCTCAGGAGTTGGGGCAGGGGAGTGAGTGTGACCATAAAGGGCAGCAAGAAGGAGATCTCTGGAGATGGCACTGTTCCTGTCTTGCTTGTCAAGGTGATGGCCCAGAACCACACATGTGGCAAAATGTCCTAGACACAATGTTCTAATGCCAGCACCTGGCTTTGATATTATTACGTGAAATATCACCATTGGAGGGGACTAGCTAAAGGCATACAAGACGTCCTCTACAAGCTTCTCAATGTCCTGCGAGTCTGTAATTATTTCAAAATAAAGAGCTGAAAAGCAAACTACATGTAAGGGTAAAGGCTATGCAAGCACACACACACACACGCACATGCACAAGCACACACACCTGCACAAGCACACCTGCACAAGCACACATGCACAAGCACACACACGTGCACAAGCACACATGCACACATGCACACACATGCACATGCACACACATGTGCACACGCACGCACACACTAAACATGTGCACAGTGTCAGTAGCAAAAGGAAGATTTGCCACTAGAGCAGGAAATAAATTCGGCTGAACAGAACAGAGCCCAAGACGTGAGAATAGAGAACGCGAGTTGGTAAAAGCCCATGTCTTTTCTCTTGCTCGTGTTCCAGAAGTTGGGCTGATTAAAAATTAGTTTCCATTATGCACGTGCCACCAGTGTCTGGCTTCCACTTCTGTCTCTACCTCTCAGACGCTTTCACCCAACAGCCCCCACAACTTTCAGCCCCATTTCTGAAAAAGTCAAAGGTAATACTATTTCTCAGAAATCTCCTCCAGGGACTTCTGTGTGATGCTGTGAAACCTACAAGCTGTGGGTCCTCTGAAAACCCTGAACAAAGCAGCATTCTGTGATATCTGTTGCAGCATCAGGGTGAGACTCTGTCCCTTTCCCCTCCTAAACATAGGTGCATGTAGTGCACCGAACGTTTGCACACTAGGGGCAGCTGTGCTCCGTCAAGAATTCCAGCAGGGACGCTGCTGTCCTGCTGATCACTGCCAGAGAAAAATCTTTTCCTCCCTATTTATTCATCCAGGATGTCCTGTCTGTTTGAGAAAGATGGAAAACTAATGATCTCAACAAAAATGTCTCCCTTTCAATAGACTTGTCTGAGGAGGGACTGAAGAGAGGGTGGATTCCAGGTACAACCTGTTCCAGCCACTGGTGGCCATCCTCAGCAGCTACAAAGCACTTTCTTGCCCAGGCTGTCAAACAGAGTTAAACCAGCCCCAGCTATATCCTGGCCATTCATGTCCCAGTATGCTGTTTCCTAACAACATAAGCCACCCTTCTGACAGTTTTTAAGGGCAAAGACAAGTCTTTCTTCGTGAACTTGATTTCCTTGGAGCCAGTGACCTTGACCGCCTCAGGAACAGTTCCTCAGGACTATGGGCAGGTCAATTTGGTTCATTGTTCTGTGCAAAACTAGAAAGAATATTGGACTTTAAACTGTAGATCACATTACCTTCTCGGTATCCATTTTACTTTTTAAAGTACACTTTTGAGCTGGATGCAATGGCACGTGCCTATAATCCCAGCCGCTCAGGAGGATGAGGCAGGAGGATTGCAAGTTCAAAGCTACCCTCAGCAACTTAGGCCCTAAGCAATGTAGTGAGAACGTGTCTCAAGATTAAAAATATATAAATAGAAAGGGCCAGGGATGTGGCTCAGTGGCTAAGCTCCCCTAGGTTCTTTCCCTGGCACCAAAAATAAATAAATAAAAATTTAAAAGTACCTTTTTGATATTTCACAGGTATAATAAGCCAAGCTTAGAAGACTCTTTGTTACGGTTTTATTGGTACAAATGCCATGTTTGAAAAAAAAAAAAATCTAATGGAAAACCTAGCATGGCACACCTGCCCAGGCAGTGACTCCTAACTGAATTCCCTAAAGCATTTAATTACAACCTCGGCTCGTTTGCAGCCCATCCTTGAGACACTTAAACCTTCTTTATAATCCTGTTTCATCAAAATATCCCTAAGTCGCGGAGGTCGTTTACTATGATCATATCCAACAAAGAGACATGAGGCATGTCACTGACTCCCTCTGCTTCTGAAAACACCACCATCTGCTGACTTTGGCTTTGGACTCCATAGGTCACCGTGACCTTGGTGCCTCTTCTGAGAAAGAGGGTCGCAAGAGAAAAATGAGGCTAACAGAAGACCGGCAGATAAACCAGTGGAAAGACAGCGTCTTCATGTATCAGCCAACACTTACTGAGCATCTACTTCGTACATGACACTCTGCCAGACTTTGAAAGAGATAGAAATAGAGCCTGCTTTTCCAGGACTTACTGTCCGGTAGAAGGCAGACTTGGAAAACAGGATGCCAGCTGAGGATTTCTGCAGTGGGAGATGGTCTCTAGAGCGCAGCAGAGAGACCACCTACCCCCAGGAGCAGGAAAGACACTGCTCATCCCTGAGGCCCTGACACTGGCCAGACTGGTCACCTTGAGCAGGTGACTTAGCTAGTCTGAACCTCAGTTTCCTAACTGAAAACTGGGATAATGATACAGTACCTGGTTTTTTAACTTGTTTTTAAAATTAGGATGAAGGCATACAATCTCTCAAGGAAGAGAAATAAGTCCTAAAGATCTATTGTACAGCCTGGTGACTTTTGTTAATAGTAATGTACAGTAAGCTGGAAATTTGAAGACAGTAGGTTTTAAATGTTTTCATCACACACAGGCCTGGGAGGTGATAGTTGTGTTTGCAAGTTTGATTTAATCATTCCACGATGTATACCTACAGCAACATGTCACATTGTACCCCATAAATATGCACAATTTAAACAAATCAAGTCACCTAGCTGAGGCTAGCACAGTGCCTGATGCTCCAAGAACATCTCATGAATGGATGGTGTGATCAGTCATGTGACCGTGGACGTGACTTGAAGAGGAGGAAGCACACACGGTCAGGGGCAGTAATCAAAGATTGCCCTGAAGGATGAGGAGGAGACGTTAGGAAATCTGAGGAGAGGGCCCTCCTTCAGGATGCCATTGTGCCGTTGAGAAAGGCAGGCCTGGGTGCAGCTCGGTGATCAGTGCTCGCTAGCATGTGCAAGACTCGGGGTTCCACCCCTAAAAGAAAACAG
>PVKS010025240.1:0-30103 GCA_004027875.1 Aplodontia rufa
CTTTCTTTTTTCTTTTTGGTAATGGGGATTGAACCCAGGGATACTCTATTATAGAGCTCCATCCCCAGCCCTTTTTATTTTATATTTTAAGACAGGGTCTCCCTAAGTTGCTCTGACTGGCCTTGAACTTGCGAATCTTCCGGCCGGAGCCTCCTGATTTGCTGCGATGACAGGCTTGTGTGCCACCATACGCAGCCTCAAGGATTCTTTGAAGTGAATGTTAGTTCACTCACAGGCACACAAACTACACGTCCACCCTCACTGATGCCTGGATGGTAAATCCACCCCTCTTTTGTAACCAAGGCATTGCTGCTTCTAGGTCTTAAAATGCTAATCTTTATGACAATACCTCAGCAAAGGATATCAGGGATAAAACACTGTGCTGTTCCTTTACCATTTGACTCATTGTCGTTTGGTGATCACAGCGCCATGTCTTGTCCTCACCAATTAAAGTTACAGAAGGCAATAGCAACTCACAGCTGTAACTTAGCTGGAAGTCAGGCCAAAGCACACTTCGCCATCCTTTTTATGCTTGCTGGCAATAGAAGGAGTGTTTCCTGTACTTGAAATGATCAGTGAATCAGCAGCCCTGGGTTCCTGTCTCAGGACCTCATTTTAAACTTGTAGAAAATATAAAATTTACCCCCAAATCAACTACTGTTTCGTTGTTCATCAGGGTTGTGGTCTACAGTTTCATGCCATCTGGACGTTGGTACTAGTTCTGAATTCCCTTTCTGTTGGTTGGGGTCCCACATAGCATTATTGTTGTAGCCAGTGTACTTTTGGTTGAAATTATTGTCTTCTGATTAAGTAACAGATGCTTTTCGTAAGAGGAAGGGTGACCCCATGTGGCAATTTAGAAGCATAACTACAGATTCCTTGGCATTTCTGGATCTGCACAGGGAGAAGCCTCAGAATGTGGGATTTCGAGATGAGTCAGCCCAGATTTCTAGCCACCTACACTAGCAGACAAGTGAGTGCAGCCACCTTGGATCCTCCAAGCCAGCCCTCTGCCCTATGGAACAAAAGAATCACCCAGAGGAGCCTTGCTTGTATTCGAATCATGAGATATAATGGAATGGTGTTGTCTTGAGCCACCATTTAGCATAGTTTTTTTTTTTCAACGATAGTTGGACGTTCTTCATGCAAGTTTACCTTCTCCAACCAGAAGCAGATACCAAGATGGGATTAGATATGCAAGGGATTTTCCGAGAAAAGTCCATGAAGGATAAAAGGGGGAAGGAGTGGAGTAGGGAGAGAGTCTTCAGACCACAATACGGGCCTGCAGTTTGTTTGTGAAGGAAGGAGGATTAGGCTATATCATAGTTCTAAGAAAGGTTTAGCCAGGCTGGTGGGGAGTCCCCAGGTCCGTCACAAAGATTTTGCTTATCCAAAGTACTTTCTGATCAACTGGAGTTTAGACTTGCATGTTATCTCTGGCATGTTAGAAATGGTAGAATGTAGATCAGAAACTCATGAAAATAACATTTAGAATCTAAATAGGATTTTCTCTAACATTGTACAATCCTCTATCATAACTCTTAAAATGTATTATAGCTAGTTCTTTCATGGCTGAGTAATTCATCAGATTTTGAAATTTTTGAAGGCAGGGTCTATGTATTTTCAACTTTGTATCCTTGACTTCCCAAGTTCCTGGGTCAATGATTGCTTATTGAATGAATGACTGAGAAAATGATCAAACTCTGTTTCCTATATAATTCTCAGAATAAATGCCATTCTCTGGATTTAGTTATAATAAATTCATTGTGGAAAATGAAAATATTATTGTTCGCACTTCATTCCTCTAGCCTTCTTTGTAGCCGCACTCACTTTCTTCTCACTAATAGAGTATAATCACTACCTATTAGTAACGCAAGTGCTGAGCCCTGCATTCTCCTCGAAGTCCAGGATCTCTGGGTGATGTGCTATCTTTTTCACCAGGTGTCAGGGTGGCTTCCACAAATTGTGTAGAAGCTGTGGACCGACTGCTCCTGGAACAGGGTGCACAGGGGCCTGCTTTGGTGATGGGTTGCTGCTACTGCGCTAAGGGTTGAAATGGATTGCAGTTTATCACCCAAGCTTTCCCTTGGAAGAGTCAAGACTTGAGTAGACTCCAGAATTCTGAAATTGTTGTGTCAAGATTCTTCCAGTGCAACTGTGGCCTAGATAGGGAGACTGATTTCTGATGCTTTCTACTCTTCCATCTTTCCAGAATCATCATCTTTTTTTCTTAATTTATGGGACATTGATTTTTGCAATAGCAGATAATTTAATCTTGTATATGTTATATGTATAACCTCAATCCAGAGAGCATACATTCCAAGATCCCCAGCAAATGCCTGAAACAATGGATAGTCCTGAGCCCTGTATAAACTGGTTTATCCAACATGTGTATACCTATGATAATACTGAGTTTATGAATTAGGCACAGCAGAAGATTAACAATAACTAATAAAAAATAGAGTAACTATAACAGTATACTGTAATAAAGGTTATATTAATGTATAACATTTTTTATTATATTCACTTTTGTATGAGAGAGGGGGAGACAGAGATAGAGTCAACTTTTATTTACTTCTTCATCCAGCCCCTGTTTCTCTGACACTTAATTTTGTATGTGCTGGGGTTTGAACCTGGGTCCTTGCACAGGCCAGGTGAGCACTCCAACTGCTGAGCCACTACTCCAGCCCCTGTTTCACCCTTCTTGTGGTGGAATGAGGTGATTTCTACATGGTGAGATGAAGTAAGGTCAATGACAGGCCTTGTGGTATAGTATTAGACTACTATGTAAGTTAGCTGAGCACTAGCAGTGTGATATTTCAACAGTTGATCTGACAACTGAGACAGCTGCTAAGTGACAAATAGGTGGGTAACTTTTACAGCATGGAGATGGTAGACAAAGAAATGATTCACAGCCTGGAGGGATGGAAGGGACCGGTGTGAGATGTCATTGTGCTACCCAGAATGTACATGATTTAAACTTAGACATTGTTTATTTTTCATGTTTTCTATTTAATGTTTTTGAAACATGGTTGGCCACAGGTAACTGAAACCACGGTCCGGCGAAATTGCAGATAAAGAGGGACTACTGTGTTTATTTGAATGCAACCTTAATGGGAGGTTTCAATGAATGAAATTATTTAACCTTTGAGATAATTTTTCTTTATACAAATGCATATTCAATATCATTAAATAGCTGACAATCTGGTGTATAATCCTTTACTATATAGAAGATTATAATTCAGTGAGATAAATGATGACTATGAAGATCTGCTGTTAGATACCAGGAAAGTTCTTATGAGTAGCCACAAGGGAGGGTGAGATCAGGGAGGTTTTCTAACTCCAAGCCTTAACTATAACAGTAATCAGGTCAAGAGAATGCTTATTTTGGTGATGCTGGGGATCAAACCCAGGGCCCTGTGCATGCAAATCGTGTACTCTACCACTGCACTACACCTTCAGGTCATCTAAAAAAAAATTTTTTTTTTTTTTTTTTTTTTTTTTGTATCTGCCTTCGACTCTACAGTGTGTGGTTGTGTGTTTCCTGGTACAGACTCAATGAGTGATTCAGATGTTCAGATGGCAGGCATTTGCATTCATAGCCTTGCTTTTCATGGTCAATTTAATAGGGTTGAAACATTTAAATCAAGGGGAAAAACAAATATTTTGGTACTTACAAGACCCCCAAATCATAAAATATTATCAAAAGATTTTGATTAGTTTTTAGAGTGGGAAGGATCATAAGTCTGTGCACAAAGTAAGGGAATTAAAGCAAAGGATGGTCCACAGCCAAGAGAAAATGGGAAAGCCCGTTCTCCTCACTGGGTAGAGCAGAGCCAGGATTCAAACAGCACTTCCGACACAGTTCAGCACACCTTTTGTGACATACCATTATTTTTACATCGGTAAAGACAATGTTAGGGCAGCTTTAGTTAGCTTCATGCTGGCATGAAAAAAAAAACACTGGCTTACACAATTTCAGATCACTCTGTGTGTGTGTGTGTTACTAGGGACTGAATATCGAGGGGTGCTTTACACTGAGCTACATCCCCAGTCCTTTTTATTTTTTATTTTGAAATGTGATCTCACTAAGTTGCTTAAGGCTTACTAAGTTGTTGACCTTGGCCTCCAACTTGTGATCCTCCTGCTTCTGCCTCCCAAGTTGCTGAGATTAAGGGTGTGTGCCAGAGTTACTGGCAACTTCAATCACTTTTGATCTTATCTTCATTCTATATTGTCAGACTCTAATTTTTCTGGAAGGTCTCATGGCAAGAATAGAGTATAATGTTAGTGAGGAGAGGAAAATGACTCTATTCCACATTTTTCCTTCGTGGCCGAGCTAATGTGTTTGGTCACAGTGTAATCCAAAAAGGAATTTTTTGAAAGGACGTTAACATACCTTATGGAATCTAAAGTGCTGTTGAACAACCAGGCTTTGGGAAAGGAAAGTTATACAACATTTCTAGGATCTTCAGCAACCAAGACTTATGGATCTTTGGTATAGAATTTCAGCATAAAAAAGACTCAACTCAGAGCTCCTGGTCTCTAAGCTTCTCTGTTTATTGCTCATGGTCACTTGTTGGGCCCATGTGCTTTCTTTGGGATCACATCCTGAAGGTACAAACAATTCCTGGAACATGGTAATAAATACTGAATAGGTGAGTGAAATTCCACAATTCTCTGGAGAAGGTATCTGGGTGTCTCTGCCTGGGGCAGGTGTCTGCCTCTGCTCCAAACACCTGTAGAAGGAGGTGGCATAGTGTACCCTTGACACCAAAGCCTACTATAGGTCAGGGGAACTTCTCAGAGAAGAGGAGAGGGCAGATGACTTGAAAATGAGTCATTTATGTTTGTGCCTAAAAGACTGACAAGCAATCAATAGTTATGAAGAACTGACATTTATAAAAAGGAAAGACTGCTGTATAAAGTGTGGTCTCTTTTTATATTACAGTATCTAAACTTGGTATTCCAATTAGCACATTTGAGTTAAGATGTCATCTAATGTGGGATGAACCATTTCTACGTGTTCCATTAAAAAAGAAAAGATATGCAAGAAGTAGAGTCTAATAGGAAAGAACCCCTGATGTAAATCTTGGGCACCAAATGACTGGTCCTTTTGTACTAGGATCGATGGGACATATACCTGCCGCCTCAAAAATACAGCAAGAACATGTGACTATCTCAACAGTAGCTCTGGGTGGGAAAAGTTATGCTCCCTGAATATGGACCCCTAAGCTGGACCTCCTTACAGGTATGCTAACTGAACTCACATGAACAGTGTGTCCTGAAAAATCTTAAGCATGAGATTTCATATAAAGTAATCTCAGGTTGATAGGGCCCCATGTGATTAGCATAAACAAACCTAAATTCTTTCTTGGAGAACTTCCAGCAGCAATTGTAGGATGCCATCTTAGCTATGTAAATGTTTACAAATGCATGTTTTACAATCTGTGAAATTTGCAATGTATACAATTGGAGGGAGTTGGGATAATTCATCTTGCATCCTAGAATCACAGATTAATCACAGAAAAGTGGTGTTTAAGTCAGCTTTGAAGGGATGGGAGAGTTTAGGTAGGTAAATATAAAATGAGAAATATATGGAAATAAAAAAAAATAATTCCGTCACATCAACAATGATTGACTCTCTTGAAACAGCACAGAAGACTACATAATTTATAATTTTTGCATTCCCAAATTATGACTTTATAAATCAGCCATAGGACAACTCATGAATTAAATTACATTTACCTTCATCATTTCCATATGAGATCTCTCTGTACTTTCTCCTCATTCAGAAAGTCTTTATTCCATTCCATTCATGTACACTCAAGAAAGGATCAGCATTAGTTATTTTCTTCTTAGTATAACTTTTTGTTCATATATTGCTCCCTTTCTTTTTAAAAAAAAATTAAGGGAGGAATTTTCAGCCATTTGCTCAGAAGTGGAGGAAGCACTGGGAGTTTAAAGGCCCTTCTTGGCACACTTGAAATTATACCACGTGAGCAACACTCTTGTTTTCCTTTTTTCTTTCCTTGACCCTTTTATAAATAAAAATAACATCAAAATCACACGAGTGTTGATGGTAGATATTCACATTCTTCCAAAGCTTTCCCTCTTTTGACATATTCATGAAGTACTAATTAAGGATGTGTAGTTTACGGCCATGTTTAAGAAGACAATCAATAGGATAGCTTTGGGCTCAATAGCACCGTAATCTTTTTATCACAGATGAGAACTCAATAACAGATCCCTGCAAAGAACCAAGGATGTACAGTGAGGCACAATGTGAGAAGTAATATTAACACCAAATCTTCAACATCCATAACGACATTTCTTAAAGTTTGTATCTTATGTTACCAAAAGAGGACCTTTGTCCCCCAGTAATCCGTAGTGTCAACTATGCTTTGCTTCCTGTACCAAAGTTGAAAAACCATGTATAAATTCACTGATGTAACTTCCAGTGGAATAGCTGGGCCATCTTTTTCAATAAATGAATGAGTTCAAGCATGGAAAAAAATCACAACAGTGATTATTTCTGTTTGGTTTTGTATTACAGTATTTTTCTCTTTGTATGTCTGTTTTCAAATGTAAATGTGTATTGCATTTATTTAAGTTTTTAGTGAAAGTAATACGTGTACATAAGGTAGAAAATAGAACCAGAGATCTTACAACAAGAAGCAACTTCTCCTGTTCTTCTTTTCGATCATTTTTTGTTATCTGCAAATAGTTAGCTCCTTATTACTTGATAATGTTCTCTCACTATTAGTTTTAGAATTCTCTATTCAGATATTATAGCTCATTTATACCAGCCCTACTGTTCTTCCTTTTACTCCCAATTTTCAGAGTGGTATTATTATTCGTTTTGTCACTTTATGTGATCTATATAAATCTCCATTTCTTACCCCATCAGTTTTCTAGAGCATTTCTTGACTCCCCACTTGGTAACATGAGGCTCTCAAGGCCTCTGGCCTTTCCTGAATCTCTTCACCTTTCGCCTCCAAATTTCCTACATTTTTACATTGTTATGATTAACAAAAATTTGCATTTCATAATTAAATTGTCTGAGCTTTATCTATTTGTGATTCCGAATACTGAAAACCAATAAACAGCATTTAAATATATCACAGCTCATTTAATTCTGGAAAATTTACAATCATATATATATGTATATATAGAGAGAGAGACATGTATATCTCTTATAGGGGAGTAATATAGAAGAATCAAGAGACTGGGGAGTGGACATTGTGGGGGAAACTATGATTTAAGACCAAATGCATATCATATGTCACTTTATACATATTTATGATTATCCAACAACTCAACTCCTTAATAAAAATTGAAAAATAATAAATAAATATATCTCAGTGTAACTATTACTCAACCCAGGGCCAACCATGAGCTATAACTACGTTTCATTCTCTGTAGTTTCTGGAGATATGACCATTTAGCTCTCAAAGGAGCATTTTCCCATCAACTTCAAATGAATTGTCCTTTTTGCCATTCCTCTAGTCACTCAAAATCATTTTGTATTTGACTTTGTCTTATATTTGGACCATGATTTTTTTTTTTTTTTTATAATTTCTCATTGTGCCTATGTTTTCTGATTGCCTTCTTCCTTGAACCTCCCGGGTGAAGAAGTACATGCCCTTCATCACATCTTATGTATTTTCTAGGCTTTTACTTATTACATATACTGCTTAGCAACTGTCTCATTCTTGTTTCTTCTTTTTGGTACTGGGGATTGAATACAGTGGTGCTTTACCACTGAGGTACATCCCAGCCCTTTTAAATTTTTATTTTGAGACAGTGTGTCACTAAGTTGCTCAGGGCCTCACAAAATTGCAGAGTTTGCCTTTAAACTTGTGATCCTCCTGCCTCACCCTTCTGAGTCACTGGGATTACAGGAATGAGCCACCATGCTGGCTCATTTTTCTTGAAGAAGATCTTTTATTTTTTAAAGAGATGGGGACAGTGAGAGAGAGAGAGAGAGAGAGTGAGCGAGAAAGAGAGAATCAATTTTATTTAGTATTTTATGTAGCTTTTGTTGTCTCAACACTTCAGTGTGTGTGTGTGGTGCTAGGGTTTTAACGGGTATACTTGTGATGCCAGGCAAGTGCTGTAACCGCCGAGCCACTGCTCCAGCCCTGAGGAACATCTTTTTCAGATCTTATTAACTTCCTGTTCTAATTTGGACTGGTTACTTTCTCACTCTAGTGTATAGCTATCATTTTGAGCTTCCCTTTCTGCCATTTCTATATTTTATATCTTCTCTCTTAGATTTCATCTTGTAGGTTTGCAATCTTAAATCATCTATTGTAGAAGTGTGTTACAGATGGACTTTCTGAAGTCTTGTTGTACAATATTGAATTTATTTTGTTTTCACACTTGTGTTAGTTTCCTAGTTTCCTCGCTATAACAAGGACACAGATATTCATTATCTCACAGTTCTGGAAAACAGAGGCCAAAATCAAGGTGTTGACAAACTGCTTCCTTCCGGAGATCTGGGGTAAATCTGTTCCATACTTCTCCTGTTGCCCTAGGTGGTGGCCAGCTATTCCTGATATTTTCTGACTTGCAGCAGTATCACTCCAAACTCTGCTTCTGTTGGCACCTGATATGCTCCTAGTGTCTTCACACAGTCTTCTTATAAGAACAGCAGTCATTGGATTTAGAGCTCCCCGTAGTCCAGTTATGACCTCTTTTTATCTCGATTATTTCCGCAATGACCATATTTCTGAGGAAAGTCACATTCATAGGCACCAGGGATTAGGATTTCAATACATCTTTTGAGGGAACACAATCAACCCATAATCAGAAAGATTGATGGTTTGACTGTGTATAGAATTCTAAACTCAGAATAATTTATCCTCAGAACTTTGACGATTTTGCTCCGCTCTAGGTTGCACTCATCTTTGCTGAGATCAGCCTAATTCTAATTCTTTTGTTGATTCTCTGTGTTTTAAAATCTTGAGGCAACATTTAATCTCTTTTCCTTTTTTTTTTTTTTGAGAAGGACAGTGACAGAGTGAGAGAGAGAGAGTAAGAGAGGATCAATTTTATTTAGTTTTTCACATGGCTTTCGTTGCTCCAACACTTTGTTGTGTATGTGGATGCTGGGGTTTGAACCCGTGTACTTGCGCTTGCAGGGCAAGCGCCCTAACTGCCGAGCCACTGCTCCAGCCCCAGCATTATGCTTTTTTGATTGAAATAAGAAAATTCTACTTATTTGGTCAGAGCTGAACTTAATTGTTAAGAATGAAGTAAGTGGTGAAGTATGCAACAGAGTTTATATGTGCAAACATGATAGGAGAGCCAGTCAAGAGTCAGTGCCAGGGATTTGCAACCAAAGATGTACCGACTCTGGCTAATTTAAAAAATAGACAAAATTTGTTGGAAGGCAAGGCAGTCAGTTGTGAAACTTGGAGGAGGAGCCCTGCCCTGTGCTCTGAGGATGGGACCCAGGCTGCTTCAGGCAGCCGACTTGGGCGCAGCATTGAATAGGCAGTCTCTCCAGAGCCCTGCAGTCAGGGCGCATCAGCCTTCAGAGCTCGGGGGAGAGCGCATCTGGCAGGCCGAGCATGGGACCTGTGCCCTCCACCTCCCCAACCTGGACAGCAAGTAGCATCTTAAGTGATAGCTTGTGAAGATTGTACACAACGGGGAAAGGCTGTTCCCTGTCCCTGATGGTGGGTGAAAGGAATGTGGAACGTGTAAAGACGACACACTTCAGCTGCAAGATGGGCACTGCCGCCTGCTGCTAAGTACAACAGTTAATGAAGCAAAAATGTGCTTAAATCAAGACTATATTTGCTTACTGTAAACCTATGGTCTGTTTTGTTATCTACAAAACAAGCAACTTGAGTTCAATGTTGTGTAACTTCCTTTTCAGTCTAATATTGTAGCCGTATTCCCTTATGCTTTAAAAGGGCCTTTGAACTCCTGTTTGTATGCACTTCATATTTGCCTGGACTAATAGATTCTTCTCTCATTTGATCTACCCTAGAGGGGCTTCCTCTGGTAGTAATTCTGAGTTTTAGAATATTGACCTGTTTGGGGTGAAAAAAGTCCTTAAGTGAAATTTTAAAAAACGAACCCTTGTTGTTAGGATGTGTAGGGGACATAATATATATTGGTATAAAAGCAAATTTCAAATTTTCTGCTGTGTAGGGAAGACCATGCATACATGTGTGGGAGAGTGGAGGAAGAGGAAGAAAGGAAAGGGAGAAATGGCAAAGACTTCGTTGGCTGTGTGACCTGCTCCAGGGCCAAGCCCCACATAGAGGTTTCACTCAGAGAGACACATTAATGAGTATCAGTGCATGGAAGGGAGGGTCAGAGCATGACAACAGGAAATGAACTGCTGGAGCAATCAGAAGAAGGGGGGTCTAAAGGGCAGAAATGTGGTAGAAGGCTGCAGCCTACAGAGGTAAGCAGCCAGTGAGAAATTGCTGATGTGCGTTAGATAAAGGATTTGCAGGATGGGGATAATATCCCAGATTGGTTCTGCCTAATTTCATTGCCTAGTACAACGTAAAATTCTATTGTTCATGTGACTTTCAATAATATGAACAGTTACTCTTTTAGGTTTGGAGAAAAAGAGAAGAGGATGAGACTGATGTCTAAGTTGGTACAGGGCAGAGAAAAGGGAATTCAGAAAGCAGCTGTGGCTGGAGAGATGCCCTGGCAGGAACGTGGAGCTGGAGGTGACACTGAGAATCAAAGTACTCAGGAAATCACAGATATTTTGTGGAAAGAGCTACGCTTGCCAGAAGACTCAGTGAGAGCCTGGACCAAAAAACGAGGAAGTCACTTGGGGCTACATTAATGAACAATAATGGGGCTGAGCAGTGGCTTGGTGGTTATGGCACTTGCATGGTATGAGTGAGGACATGTTTTCAAACCCGGACACAACGAAGTGTCAGAGTCAATGAGAGTGACATGAAAAACTAAATTAAATTGATTCTCTCTCTCTCTCTCACTGTCCCCCCTCTCTCTTAAAAAAAAAAAAAGAACAATAAAGAGTGGCGCTCTTTCTTCCATTTGGTGATGATAGGGGGAGGCATGCCTGAAGACCCCAAAATAATGTGATGGTATTTTTTCTGTCTTAATCTTTGATTTCATTACGTATCTTCCCTTGTCACAGAAAAAGTGCTCCCAAGTATAAGTAATTTTACCATGGAATAAGAATTTTATTTATTTGTGTATATAACATTTACTGACATCTTCCAATTGCATGCTGCCTGAGGATCATCACAGATGAGTAAGATGAAGTCAGACCATAAAGAAGGCTATCCTCACGGGCAGAGAGAAGTGCAAAACCTATCTACAATGCAAGAAAGAATGGGGCGCGTGCTGAGTGGAGGGCAGGGACAGGGTTAATTCTGGTTGGGGAATACTGATACAGAACCCAGTGAATAAATGAATATTCTCCCTGAAGTTTCTATCTCCTTCTGTAATTCTCTCTCTTTCCTGTGAAGAAAGAAAATAAGAACATTTTGACATGGTATACAAATGCATTTAAAAACCATCCTAAGACTGTACAAACAAAGGAAACGTCATAGTGTGTATGATCTATCATTTACCTGACTCCAGTATTCTCTATCTGCGACAGAGATTCTGAGCTACAACCTCCAAAGACTAAGAAAGCCACTTTGCACTGAGTGCTGGGCCTGGGGATCAGAATTGCCTTTGAACCTTTCTCTACTGTTTCACTAGCTGTGTGACCTTGAGGAAATGACTATCCAACCTCCTTAGCATTTGATTAGTAGTCTGCAAAATGGGATAGTGCCTAAAGGAATGGTTGGATTTAATAAGCTAATTCATGTGAAGTGCTTGGTGTACTGTACATAATCAATGCATTTTAGCTATTATTTTTGTTATTCTGAAAACGGCATTAGGAGTTTTGCACTCATGAGATTAATCACATTCTTTTGAATCTAGATTTTCCGCTCATGTTACTTTGTTTATCCTCTTCCTTTTTGTGGTGTTGGGGTTCAACCCCCAGGACCTTGCACAAACTAGACAAGTGTCCCATTACTTTTTGGATGAGTGGACTCCCTAAATCTACAATTTACATAATCAAATCCTATTTTCTGTTGTCTAGAAATTTAGAAGTTTCTTCTTTCCCACGTGAGTAGGGGTGCATGCCTCTTTGTTTAGTACTTAAGAATCGAATGCACCCATATTCTTCTTGTTAGATTTAATCAGTCTGCCTCAGATCTTCTTTAATCACTTTGTATTTTTCCCAAAGTCCTGAAATGGTTACAGAATGCTGTATTCTCAGAGTTCTGCTGTTTTATACAAGCAAGTAGTATTTTCTGTCAGTCTTTTGTGAGTCCTCTGGACAGAAGCAGCTCTTTGTGTCTGATCTTTAGGGTCTGGTTACACAGCATTTTCCAAAGTGTATTCTCTGAAGGGCTATTTTGTGGGATTTCAATGTGTATTCCATAAAAACGATTATAAGTTAAGAAACACTGAATTAAAAACTATCTTATGCATCTGAAATTTAGTAGGTAGGTAGTGTTTCTTGAAATTAGGCCTCAACAGCATGCTTTTATGGAAATTGTGGGACTAGCATTCTAGAAATTCAATTTGTGCGGCTGGAGCGGTGGCTGAGCATTTACAGCACCTGCCTCACATGAACAAGGACACGGGTTCAAACCCCAGCACCACATGTACAATGGAGTGTCAGAGCAACGAAGGCCAAATGAAAAACTAAATAAAAAATTGATTCTTTCTCTCTCTCTCTCTCTCTTACTATTTCACTCTCTTAAAAAAAAAGAAAGAAAAAGAAATGCAATTTGGACATTGCATATTTAGATGATAACTTAAATCAGTTTTTCTATAGGAGCAATTTTCCTTAAAGGACAGTACTCTATTATGTGGAAGCACTTTCACTGTTCTTTTATTTTTTATTTTTTTAAAGAGAGAGAAAGAGAGAATCAATTTCATTTAGTTTTTCATGTGGCCTTCATTGTGCTGACACTCCATTGTGTATGTGGTGCTGGGGTTTGAACCCTCATCCCTGAGCATGCCAGGCAAGCACTGTAACCACAGAGCCACAGCTCCAGCCCCATTCTCTGCTCTTTAATTTTTTTTTCTTTTAGGAGAGAGAGCGACAGTGTGAGAGAGAGAAAGAGAGAATCAATTTTACTTAGTTTTTCAAGTGGTTTTTGTTGCTCTGACACTTCATTGCGTACACATGCCAGACAAGCACGGTAACCACTGAGTCACTGCTCCAGCCCCTCATTGCTCATTTGATCACTCAAAAACTTGTAAGTGACCTGCCAGTGGTATATTCTTATCCCAATATGTATATCCACATATACAAATATACATCCATAATATATATATATATATTCATCCTGAGATTTTAATGGATAAGTTTGACCAGATATGGTGACTTAAAAGTGAAATTTTGTATTCTCTTATTTGGATTGCTTTTAAAATCTTACTAGGTGGAAATAGGCAGGGATGTATAGTAGAGAGGATATGAAATCATATAACCTTAATTAAAGAAAGAGAGAGAAAGAGAGATAGAGAAGGATAGAGAGAAAGAGAAAATCAGTTTTATTTAGTTTTTCATCTGCTTTTGGTTTCTCCAACACTTAGTTGTATATGTGGTGCTGGGTGGGGTTCGAACCCTGGTCCTTATGTATGCCAGGCAAGCACTTCAACCCCTGAGCCATCACTCCAGCCCCCTAAATACTATTTCTGATTGACTTCATCAAGTAAATATAAATCAGCATATTTCAAAACCTGAATTTGAAACTTAATTAAAATAAAAAAGTATACTTTGAGTTATGAGATATTAATAAACTTCATGACTAGTAATATTAGTAGTTACTGTTCATCATTAATAATTTTGAAATTGGGTCACTGTTAATTGCCTAAGACCAAATCCTGGACAGTGGGAAACTGTGGAACTTGGTGTTATGTCCCTCCAGTACACTTCAGGGGAGATGCTCCTAAAGTATTTGAACTGAGCCAAGAAGTAGAGTGGGTGATACCTTGAAAAGAACCTTGCTATTGTCATTTTCATAATTTCACCATATTATACTCTATTACCGAAGCTCAAATTAAAATAAGCATCACTTTATATTTAGTATAAAATAGTCCAGCTAAATTTTGAGCCTCTAAGGTCTAATTTTTCTCTTCAATAGATTTTTAGATGTAAGTTGAAGTGTGGTTTTCCAGGTAAATGACCATTTCCCATTCTCTTTCATCCAAGCTTTTTCTAAGGAGAAAATGTGAACTCCTCCTTATTTGAAACCATAAATATTACCATATAATTTCTGAATGCCTTCAATGTCATCTTGTGCAAGCTTGAAATTGTGGGAATTTCCATTTCCGTAGGCTGGATACATCACGGCATCAGGATCAGAGGAATGACCCAGACCCAAAGAATGGCCAAGTTCATGAGTCGCAGCATACAGGAAGTTAATTCCTGCAATCGAAGAGGTAACACAGTGTGACGACTAAAATAACCATGCAAATACCTAATATATAAGATAATAATAAAAATAATAACTCTAAAAATACTCAACTCTCAATCCTCCATAGTTCACTTATTTGTTTCTGGGCCTTCAAAAGTGGGAAGTGGTTAGAAGGAGAATCAGAAAAGTTCTGCTTACTAAAAAAAGTAATATTTTTCTGTCTGTTTGCTTCTTATTTTATCACCCAGGCAGTGATATTCTGTAGTGGAAAGCAAAGACTTCAAAAGCATTAAGACCTGGGTTTTTAATATAGTTCTGCTGTTTAACTGGGTGTACAACTCTGGACAGATCAGTTGCTATGGCTCTGTCTCAGTTCCTTCCTTCTATTAAAGAGATAATAATTCCTACTCTGTAGATTTGGCAAGATGATAAGAATTTCCCAACACCTGAAAAAATAATGGCTATTCAATAAATGATTATGACTTTGAACATTGGGAGAGAGAAAGTTTTGAGAAAGCCAAGAACGAAAGGCAGTATCTCCAGGCAATGGTGGGTTTTGTTTTTTATTTTGATTCAAAAAATTGTGTGTGTGTGTGTGTATGTGAATACAAATATATGATATAGCTGATATACAAGGTGTGTATTATATAATATGTACACGTGATAAATGAGATGATACGTGAGTCTCCCTCAGTCACATAGAGAGGCTTCGCAAGTCAGGGGGAACAAGTGAGCCTGTGAGTTTGAGGAGTCAGCAGAGCTTGGGCTGTGTTGCATTAGTTTGAAGGAAGCTGCCTTTAACCTGCTGTGAGTGGGAAGAGAGGAGAATGAAGATCCATAAGATGTGGCAGGAAGGCAGCCTCACCATGTTGCAGAGGTTAGATTTTCACTGCTTGTTGAAACTGTGGTAAATTGGGGGCTGGAGTGCTTGCCCGGCATGCATGAGTACACGGGTTCAAACCCCAGCACCCACATACACAACTAAGTGTCAGAGCAATGAAAGCCATGTGAAAAACTCAATAAAAGTTGATCCTGTCTCTCTCTCACTGTCCTTCTCTTTTAAAAACAAACAAACAAACAAACAAAAAAACTAGGATAAATTCTATTAGCCAAATCCAAGTAAATTTTACATTCAGTGCCAGTTGCTAGGCATTTTCTTTAAAGGATTACCTTCTGTTAGGATTATTTATGCCAGAGATCCACTCCATTAGTTCTCTGATGTGTCCATAATCTCCCACTTTGTAAAATGATGACTATTATGGGTTGGGTCCTGGAGTTTCTTCTTTTTATACAATAGGAAATAATACCAGAATTGTATATCATTTTAAAATGTTTTATGGTCTTCTTATTTTTGAGAAATATGAAGTTATGATTGATTGAATTTTTAATATTTTCCTAGCACTGTGCTAAGCATTGTACAAGCATGATTTCATTTAATTTAAATGACCCTCATGTGGGAACCATTAATATTACCATTTCACAGAATAAGAAACCAAGGCTCAGAGAAGTTATACAACTTGCTCAGCGACACAGCGAGTAAGATAGAGAGGCAAAGCAAATTGAACCCCAGGCTGTTTGACTCCATAGTCTGAGTTTTCATCTTTTGCATTTGTAACATTATGAATATGTTAAATGAGACAAAACATCTAAGGCACATAGTACAGTGATTGTCACTTAAAGTCTTGATAAATATTGTAAATCAAAGTAAGTATCAAATTAAAGTTAGTGTAAGTTTGGGATTTTAAGAAGGAGGTGCAGTAGAAGGGACTTGGGACCCCATACCTAGACTGCTGCCATCAGTCCAGCGTTCATCCTCGTCAAAGTGAGCATCTCCTCCTAGATCTGGCCCAGGTGCAAAGGCATGAGCCAGGGTGTTTCCTGGTCCATCAAATGGGTAGAAGTCCCCGTGAGCTGCAAGAAAGTTGAGTGACTTCCCTTAGTAACCCATTTTTTTCCCTAGTCATTTCATCTTTTCCGTTGACATGATTTTGGAATCTGTAACCCCTTGTCTTTCTCCTCGGTATTAGCTATTTTTAAACAGATATGTGTATATATGTGTGTGTGTGTGTGTGTGTGTGTGTGTGTATGTGTGTGTGTGTGTACAGATACAAACAATGATTCAAGCTACAAAATAATTATATATGTAAAGATTCAACAAAGAGGAGTTGGCAGACTTTTTCAAAGAAGAGTCAGAAAACGTGTAACTGGAGTGTAGTGCATTTGTTGGATTCTGTCACAATTATAGCCTGTCCGAAAGTGATCATAAGACAATAGGTAAGTGAAGGAGCATGGCTGTATTCCATAAAACTATGTGCAAAAACACATGGGAGGCTGGATTTGGCTCATGAGTCATAGTTGGCCAATTCCTGCATAAGAAGTGACTCTAATTTAACAAACCAGAAATATTGTAATACTATCTCATTAAAGGTTTGTTTTTCCTTTATTGTGATGCTGGGATTGAACTCAGAACCTTGCACATGCTAAGGACATGATTTACCACTGAATTACATCCTCGGTCCTTACGAAACGTTTTAAATCTTAAAAAGAGGACAGCACTGATATCAAAGAACAAATAAACAAGCAAATAAACATGATCACACAGGAATAGCTTATAGAACTCATTCTCACCTCCTCTCGCAAAACCAATCGTGATATCAGCGGTTCCTTGCTTAAGTCTCTTGAAACGCAGTGGGATCTGCTTGCTCCACATGCTGAAAGCCTTGGCCACTATTTGATCCACGACGGCAGGTCTTAAGTCTGGAGTGTATGATATGATCCTAGTGGCAAAGAAGAAGACCGTATTTGACCTCTTAGGACAAAGGCTTTATCAATTACTTTTGACAAAAAGTAGCCCAGACAAAACTAACCTGTAGGTGACTACTTTGGAAGGCCATTTTGGCTTATTTGGGAAGAGTGAGTATTCTGCAACATCTGGCACTCCACATCTGGGCTTCTGCATGATTTCTATGATGTGGGAGTTCAACTTCCCAGTTATAGGCAGGCCAAAGAACTTTTGCATCTCCTTGAGTTTGACTTCTAAACTGCTGGCATTTTTTCCTTTTGAGTCATGAAAATAAAATCGCTTCAGATAGTCCTATTAAAAAAAAGAGAGTAAATAATCTGTAGTTCTTGTTCATTGTCTTTTTAAATTTCAGAAAACTACACTTCTTTTGTCTCTGGTTTTTGTGGATTCAAATAATGATTTGAAGACAGAATAATTATATTGTTACTGAGTACAATAAATACATACTAATGAGGAGAAAATCTAATACTGATAATGAAGCGTGAGTGTGTCTTTAATGAACTAAAGAGAAAAATCTGTTTTTCTTTTTTCCCCTACAGGTCTTGAGGAAAAACATGTCAAACACTTTTTATGTGTAATTTTGTTTTTAGAGCAATCAGGAAGAATGGCCCTAGAGCTTAAGAGGCACATCAAGACATCCTCTCGCATCAGAGACCCTGAGGGAGATCGAAGTCCCTGGTCCAACTAAGATTCTGTTGAGAGCTGGTACCAGCTAAAGGTTAAAGGGTCTTAATAATCCAGTCTGGGAAAGGATTTTGGAGATTATTAGTTTAATTAAATCAGATTAATTGTCCAGGTGAAGAAACCAAATCTCATAGCATCCAAATGATTTTCCTAGTTTCACGTGTTAGGTTAGTAGCAAAATTGTGCCTGAAGTTCCTGACTCTCAGTTCTTCTTTCCCCTCTTTCCACCCCCAGTGCCTCTTTCCACTGTCAAATCCCTAGTACAACCTTTTTGAGAGGTTTTAGGATAAAGCAGATCTCCCAGATCTATTCCATGCACAACTGGGTCCCTGGGACTTTCTTAAAGTTTCCTGGTATTTGCAAATGAAGATGGAGATCTAACAGAATAAAAACAAAATGGGGTGTGCGAATGTACATGTGTGCGCGCGCACACTAATAGCAGCAGCAAACTCACAAGAACATTGTAAAGTACTTACTAGTTCCAAGTATGTATACATATATTTCAATTAAACTTTATAACCAGCCTGAGAAGCAGGTATGGCAGTTATCTTCATTTTGCATATGACAAAACATGTCTTGAGAAAGTAAAATAACTTGTACAAAGTCACCCTGTTGGAAATTGTGTTTTGATTTCAAAACCATTTCATTAGAAAAGTGTATAGACAGCCGGGCACAATGGTGCATGGCTGTAATCCCAGCCACTGGGGAGGCTGAGGCAGGAGGATTGCAAGTTGGAGGCCAGCCTCAGCAATTTAGCAAGACCCTTTCTAAAAATAAAAAGGGCTGGGGATGTACCTCAGTGGTAGAGCACCCCTGGGTTCAATCTGCAGTAGAAAAAATGTATAGGCTTATATAATATATGATAATCTTGTTATTTAAATGATTTAAACATTGATTCAATAATTGGTGGTCAATACTGGAGTCTATGGTAAGGATCACTTGTTTGATCAGGAGTATGAATTTTACTTAAGTAACCTTATTAATATTCTGCCCTTTATAGCTGTGACCAATAATTGTGTGTCATTCAACACAACAGATACTTCTTGTTGTTTATGACAATTATGACTTAATTCCTTATTTAAAAGCAAATCACCTATTTTGTCCCTTCCAGAGCCATAGACTTTACAAAGACACCCCTGGAAGAAATGCCTCTGCTTTCTGTTAAACCTAGCTAACCTTTGTTTAGTTTTGACAACCCATGTACTAAATAAAGAAACTGAATATTCTTGCAAGTGTATTCGTTCTGGAAAATTCATTAGATGGACAAAAATTGCTATAAAAATGGCTATTTGAGAGGTAAAAAATTGTTAAATATCAGTAATTTCATATGGTTCAATGTAATATAGTTTTGGTCTTTTTTTTAAGAGAGAGGGAAAGAGTATGTGAGAGAGAAAGAGAGAATCAATTTTTTTAGGGAAACATTTCATTTTTTATAAAAAAGAAATAATAATAATATGTGTGTATAAGTATAAATATATAATTTCAATATTTATTTGTCCCAAGTGGATAATTTTTCATTTAAAACACTAAAATTGGAGTAACTGGAAAATTACTGATACTAAAACTGCAATTAAATGGTAAACAAAAGCATCAGAATATGGTGGTCAAGTTTCATGATAACCTACGTAAGAAAAAAAATCATAAAGCCAGCTTTACAATCTTGCTGATGTTTATGGTCTCCAGTTTATTCTTCTCTAGTGTGATATGTAGTTGAACTAACTGATTTGTAACACTTCTTTTTTTTGGATTTTAAAAAATATTTGTTAAATATGGACTTACAACTAGAAGGGAATCATTATCAAACAATCAAGAACAAATACATAATGACAGGGCACGCCAAGGCAGATGCCATTCCATAGTTTCTCCCCTTGGGTTCCCCATGGTTCCATGTTTCCCCCTGTTAAACCCCCGTGTTAAATGGACTGCTCATGGAAGTCAGAGGTTTCCCTCTGAGTTGATTCCCCCATACTCCCTCCCTCAAGAGAATCAGTTGAATTTATTTTTTCACCTGGTCTTTGTTTCTCTGATACTTAGCTGTATATGCTTATTTGTGTACGTGGTGCAAGGGTCCAAACCCAGATCCTCGCGCATGCCACGCAAGCTCTTTAACCTGAGCCACTGCTCCAGCCCCAGTAATGGACCTCTTATTCAGTCCAAGTTCATATAAAGTAAAATTTGATTTTTCTTATGCTTAAAACTTAAATTTATAAAAAATACTTAAAGGTAATCAATCATCCTGGGGCTGGAGCGGTAGCTTGGCAGTTGTGGCGCTTGCCAGGCATGCGCAAGTACACAGGTTCAAACCCCAGCACCCACATGCACAACTAAGTGTCAGAGCAATGAAAGCCATGTGAAAAACTCAATAAAAATGGATTCTCTCCATCTCTGGCTCTCTCTCCCACTGTCCTTTTTTTTTTTTTTAAAAAAAGTAATCATCCTATTGTTTTATCAAATAACATTGTTAATACTTATTAGGCTGCTTATTAAGGGATATATTAGAAGGAACATGATTTTTGAGCTAGAAAAACTTGTCCTTGATTCTTATCTCTACTAACAAGAATGGGAATCAACTTAACTTTGGTTTCGTCATTTTTCAGAACAGAGCTAAGGATTAAACGGTAGTGTATGTGGAAGTGCTCTACAATTGGCAATCACACATGGTGGTTGGTATTATCATTTGTTCTCTAGAATAGTTCTGTGAGGTATAAAACATATAGATTATTATTTCCACTGGACACATGAGAGCACAAATCCAGAAATTACTGCCTTGCCTATCATCATTAGCTTGTGGCAGAACTATAACTTCTATCTACTCTTTCTCTTTAAGATGCCATGTTCTATGTACTTTATGAAAAGAATTTTGAGTTACAATAAATAATAATAAATCTTTAATTTATCGAGCATCAGTAATGTTCCAGGTACTGTGTTAAATAGTTTATAACACCCTTTTTGTTGATGTCGTTATCTTCAGCTTCCACGTTGGAAAACTAAAGATCAGAGAAGTTTAATGACATTTTGAAGTTCATCTACACAGTGAGTGGAGAAGTTGGAACTCATACTCAGTTTGGACAGGCTCCAGAAACCATTTGTAATGTGTATTTGAGACACATATCCCCCATATAATCAGAAATATTACAGGAAAATTCATTGCAGTACCAACATAGAAAGAGAAATAATTGAAAAACACTTCTAATGCAGATATCGAGATCACCGAGCCCCAGGTGAGTGGACCGTGACGTACCTGAGCCCGTTCCCATTGCAGCTCACTCACGCCGTCAGCCTCCTGGGGCAGTGGCAGGGCCAGGTGGCAGGGCAGCAGACACACACCCCACAGCAGGGCCAGCTGCATGGCTGCTATCAAGAGATGACTGTTCTCAGTCCTACGGTTGGTTTGATGTTTTCTGCCAGAGGCTGGAGAAATTTATATCGCTCTTCAGTCCTGAATGTGGAAATAGATGACTCATTTGAGTGTTTTCTTTCTTTTTAGAAAGTGTGTGTTATTTTTCATTAATGACAATGAGGAAGTATTGTATCCTTATTGGCAAGAGGCATGCAATGTATTTATCTTCCAAAGGATTTTTTTTCCTGTCTGCTGTATAAATTAAGTCCATGAAAAAGCCTGTTTTATTTGACAGAATCAAATTATTACTCACATAAGTCTTTTCAATATAAAAATATTAGGGTCCATCATTCAGGTTATTATTCTATCATGTGTATTAAAAGGACTTTTAAAAAAATTGAAATGTATAGAAAAGTGCACATAATTAGAAACAATCAATACTGTTTACTGCAACAGTTACTGAAGTCAAGAAATAGAACATCATCATTGGTGCCTTATAGAGGAGGGAGGTGGTAGCAACGGGAGATGGAAATGCCACACTGTGACAGGTGTTGGTCTCTGTATAGCTGCGTTGCATGGCTTCACCTTCCAGATACCTCAGCTGAGCTATGGAAACATCCTTCTTAAGGTGTCCTTTTAAGCGGATTATTTCTTTTCTTAGTGGTCCATACTGCTTCTAATTTTTCTTGAATTATATGAAACACCAAACTAAAATCTTCAATCATGGGCTTGACTTGTTCATCTGCTCTTGCTATCTTGCTCCTCACTCTGTGCTAGTAGCTGGACCTTTAAGTTGGAAATCACTTCGTTCAGTCCTTGTCTTCCAATTGCTCTAACGCCAACTGCTCTCCGGTTACAGGCAAGACTGCGTTGGACTTCCATACATATGAATGTTATTCTACATATAAAGGACCATTGTTGGGGCTAGAGTGGTGGCTCAATGGTGGAGCACTTGCCTGGCATGTGGGAGGATGGGGTTCAAACCCTAGAGCCGCACACACAGTTATGTGTCAGAGAAACAAAGGCCAAATGGAAAAATAAATAAAATCGATTCTCTCTTTCTCTCTCTCTCTCTCTTAAAAAGAAAAGAGCCACTGTCCAGAGATTCTAATCCATGTACTTTATTGTTACCAAAGGTGAAATTGAGGCCAAGAGTGAGGCCAGGTTAACTTATGTCCCCAAGATCACACAATAATTAATAGTCATGACTCAGACCAGCACTTTTTCTATCGAATCACAACCTACTTATTTTGTAACAGACCTGTTTCCTCATTGTATTATATATTTCTTGGGAGAGTACTATGGGTCATGGCTCAAATACATCCTGGGAGATACCTCAACTATAACAGAACTTAAAAGTTTAATGATTTGGACACCTTTTTAAATACCTGGTAATAGGGCACTGTGTGTGAGCATAGAACAACTTCTGCGCATGCCAGGCAAGTGCTCCACCATTGAGCCACCACTCCAGCCCCAACAACGGTTCTTTATATGTAGAACAACCTCGTATGTACAGAAGTCCAACTCAGTCTTACCTATAACTGGAGAGCAGCTGGCGTTAGAGTGATTGGAAGAAAAGGACAGAATAAAGTGATTTCCAACTCGCAGGTACAGCTTTGGGGAAACTACTAGTACAGAGTGAGGAGCAAGATAGGTAGGGAAGATGAACAAGTCAGGCCCATGCTTGAAGATTTTTTTTAATTGCATTTGTTCTCTTTACAGATATTCTTTGATTCTGTGTGATCACACTTCAACTGTACTTGAATACTTATGCTTAGGTAGTGTGTACAACAGGTGTGAAATAAATGTCTGTACAATAAATGAATATTTATGGACTTTACTTGGATCAGCTGATAGTGAAGATGTATGAGATATTAGGTGGTCTTTGTTTTGACTTAAAATCAAAATGCATTCATTTCCTCAGAAAATAAGACAAACTACATATTGGGAGAATATATTTGCAAAAGATATATTTGATAAAGGACTGTTTTTTAAAATACATAAAGAGTTCTTAAAACTCAATGATAAGAATATAAACATCTTGATTAAAAAATGTGCCAAAATGAATTAAACAGACACTTCTCAAAAGAATAAATACAAATGGCCAACAAATATACAAAAAATGTTCAACATCATCAGTGATTAGGGAAATGCAAATCAAAATTATACTGAGATTTCATCTCACTTCAGTTAGAATGTCAATTGTCAAGAATACAAATAATAACAAATGCCAGAGAGGATGTGGAGGAAAAGGAACACTTACACACTCTTGGTGGGACTGTAAGTTAGTACAACCACTATGGAAATCAGTATGGAACTTCCTCAAAAGACTAAGCATGGAGCTACCATATGACCCAGCTATATTGTTCCTAAAGATTTAAAGTCAGCATACTATAGTGACATATACATATGCAAGTTTATGGCAGCACAGTTCACAATGGCCAAATTGTGGAACCAGTCTAGGTGTCTAGTCACTGATGAATGGATAAAGAAAATTTAGTGTACACAAAATACTCAGCCATAAAGAAGAATAAAGTTATGTCATTTGCAGGAAAACATATGGAACTTGAGAGCATTATGCTAAGTGAAATAAGCCAGACTCGAAAAGTCAAGGGACATATGTTTTCTCTCATATGTGGAAGCCAGGAAGATAAAAGAGGAAAAAAGTGTGTTTGGGGAGGTGATCTCATAGAAGGGAGACCTGTAAAGTAGGGGAAGGGGATCAGAGGAAGGGAGAAGGAAGGTAAAGGAGAGGTACTGGGGAATATAACTGACCAAATTACGCTGTGTGCATGTATAAATATGTAATGACAAATCCCATTATGTATAATTATAATACATCAGTGAAAAAATATGTCAAAGACTATAACAGATGTCTACCTTACCAAAGAGGATAGAGAATAGGTAAATAAGAATATGAAAAGATGCACTGCATCCTATGTTTTCAGGGAAATATTGGTGGAACTGCAGACTGGTACAGCTCCTATGGAAAGCAAGGTGGAGACTCCTCAAAAGATTAGGGATGGGTCCACCATATGGCCCAGCTAGAATCAGCACATCACAGTGACCCAGCAAAATCAATGTTCATAGCAGCTCAATTTATAATAGCTAAATTATGGAATCAACCCAGATGCCCTTCACTGAATGAATGGATCCAAAAGCTATGATATCTATCATCTATCTATCTATCATCTATATCTATCTATCTATCATCTATATCTATCTATCTATCTATCTATCTATCTATCTATCTATCATCTATCTATCTATCTATCATCTATCTATCTATCTATCTATCATCTATGTATCGATTATGGAGTTCTACTCAGCCATTAGAAACAATATTATGGCCTTCAAAGGTAAATGGATGTCAATGGAAGAAATTATGCTGAGGGAAATTAGCCAAACCCAGAAACTTAAGGGTCAAATGTTTTCCCTCATTTGTGGAGGCTAGAGCAAAACCCAGGCTTGGGTGAAAGGTCAAGCTCATGTATTAGACTCACCAAAGTTGAAGCAACAGATAATCTAGGTATGTGGGTGTATGTGTTTGGTGGTGGGGGATGAGGTGGAAGGGAGGAGAAGGGAGGGATGATAGGGAGGGTTCTAGGGAGGAATCAACAATGTATCTTACTCTTTAATCACCCAAGAAGCCTAATAATACACATGCAATCATTTAATTCTGGAAAATACACAATAATACACACACACAAACATGCACACACAGATGCACACATATCTATTAAAAATAAATCAAATAAGCAAGCAAAAAAAAAAACAAACCCCAATGCGATACTACCATTTGGTTAATAGAGCAGCCGAAATGCAGAGCATGGGCAACACCAAATGCAGCTGTGCTGGTGGTAATGTAAAATGGTTTAGCTACTTGGGGAGAGTTTGGCAGTTTAGTTTTCTTTTTTTAAAAATTAGTACATTATAATTATACATAATGGTGAAATTCACTGTTACGTATTTATACATACACACAATATAACAATAAGATTTGGTCAGTTTTATTCCCCAGTACTGCCCTTTTCTCTCTCCTTCTCCCTCCCCCAGATTCTTAGAAAACTTAACATCCTCTTACATATGATCCAGATAACCCAAAAGAGATAAAAACAAATGCCCATACAAAAACTTGCATGTTTATAGCAACTTCTTTCATAACTAAGATATCTTTCAGTAGGTGAATGGATTAAAAAAATCCACAGTACTTCCAGACAATGGAACATTATTCAGCACTAACATGAAATGAGTTGCCAAGTCATGAAAAACCATGAAAGAATATTAAAAGCATATATTACTAAGTCAATAAAACCAACCTGAAAGGGATAAGCACTGCATAATTGCATTTTGGAAAAGGCAAAATTGTGGGGACAGTAAAAAATCAGCAATTCCAAAGTTAGAGAAGGTGAGGAAAATGAATGAAAAGATAGAGCACAGAGGATTTTTAGGGCATAGAAAATACTGTGTCTGATAGTACAATGGTGAGTTCATGTCATTACATATTTGTCTACAGCATGTTCAACACCAAGGGGGAGTTGTGATGCAAGCTGTGGATATGGGGAGAGGAGAAGAGCATGGATGGGGTTAGGGGGGCACTCACTGTGGCTAGGGTCACGGGCAGTGGGTGGCCAGCAAGCTTCTTGGGGTCAAGTCGTTAGGAGTCAGCCTTGTATACCAGGGAGTCTGGAATTTATCTTAAGGGCATGAAGAAATGTTTTAAGGGAAGATCAGATTTGTAATTTAAGAAAATGCTAGTGATTGTTCTGAAGATGGATTGTGGATGTTAGAGAGAACTTTTTGTAGTGAGATCTTAGAGAAGCAGACGGACCAAGCAGAAAGTTATTGTAATGGTAGGAGAGAGAGAGGATGAGGTCTGAACTAAGGTTGTGACCTTGGAGATGGAAAAGGGAGGGAAATTCAAGATATCTAGAAACTAGGACTTAGATAAACAAAATAGAATTAAATAAAAAATTGGGAGCTGGTTGTTTGCAGAAGTGAGGAAGAAAGCATCAGAGATGATCTGAGCTAAATGGATGGTGCTGACATTATGGAGACAAGGCTTACAGGAACAGGACCAAGGAGTGGATTTCTCCAGTGGAATAGGAACTTGGTTGGGGCTGGAGTGGTGGCTCAGTGGTAGATCACCTAACTTGCCTGGTATGCGTGAGGACCCTAGTTTGAACCCCAGCACCACAAACACAACTAAGTGTTGAAAAAAACAAAAAACCAGATGAAAAAATAAATAAAATTGATTCTCTCATTTTTTCCTCTCTCTTTAAAAAAGAAAGGAACTTGGCTGTGGTTAAGCTGTAACATCAGTATTGGACACCCAGTTTGAGGATTCAGTTGGAACATTAACGTCTAGAGCTCGTGAGAGTTACCTGATCTGCAGAGACAAGTTGTAAATTACTTAAAGAGAAGGAAGTCCAGACTTTGCTGGCTTTTTTTTTTTTTTGAGGAGGGTATAGATTACACATACCATAAAATCTGCCATCTTAACCATTTTAAAATGTGTAATTCAGTGACATTCAGTATATTCACAACATTTAAAAGTTGTCACCAGCATGCATTTCCAGGACTTTTTCATCATTTCAAACAGAAATTCTGTACCCATCAATCAACATCTCTCTCCTCCCCACCTCCAGCCCCTGGTAATATCTATTCTCCTTTCTGTCTCTATGAATTTGACCATTTTAGATACTTCATATAAGTATAATCATATAATAAATATGCTTTGGTGTATGAGTTACTTCACTTAGGATACTATTTTTAAGGGTTAACCCATGTTGTAGGGTGTACTTTTTATGGATGGATGATGTTCCGTTGTATGGATATAGCATATTTGCTTTTCCATCCATCCATAAATGGGTATTTGGGTGCTTTCAACTTTTTGGATGATGAGAATAATTGTACAATGATATTGGTATGCAACTATCTGTTTGAATCCGTACTCTAATTATTTTGGGTATGTATGTAGGAGTGGAATTGCTGGGTCACTTGGCATTTCCAGGTTTAACTTTTTTGAGGAACCACCAAACTGTTTTCCACAGTAGTCTCACCATGTTACATTCCTACCAGCAATGTGCCAGGATTTTGATTTCTCTATATTCCTATCAATATTTTTAATTTTCTGTTTGTTAAAAAAATTCTACTGGTACAGACAGACACAGTAGTTGGTATGAAGTAGTATTTCCTTGTGGTTTTTGATTTGCGTTTAATGACTTAGGAATGATGTGTATCTTTTCGCGTCCTGATTGTCCATTTGTATATCTTTGGAGAAATGTCTTTTCAAATTGTTTACTCATATTTTTAGTGAGGTTGCTTGTCTTTTTGTTGTTGATTTGTGCACTTTTATCACATATATAATTTTCAAATATTTTCTCCAATTCTGTAGATGGTCTTTTTACTGTCTTGGTAATGTCCTTTGATGTGCAAACATTTCTAATTTTGATGAAGTTCTATGTATTTTTCCCCCTTTGGTTGCACATGTTTTTGGTGTCATATCTGAAAAACACCTGTTAAATCGAAGGCCATGAAGATTTATCCCTGTGATTTTTTTCTAAGAGTTTTACGGGGTTAGCTCTTATATTTAGGTCATGGATCCACCTTATGTTTGAAAGCTTTTCTTTTGGTACCTTTGATTTTTCTTTGTGATGGCATGATTTCCTGTTTTAGTGATCTGACCAGACTGCCTGAGTTTAGTTATGTTAAAGGGGAGTCATTCAGCCCTGATCAGTTTCTTTCTGAGTCACAGTGATAAAGTATTCAGCCTCTCTGAAATTTGGCCCTCTTACACGTGAAATGGTATAGCACTTTTCTCTTAGGATAACAGTGAGGATCAAATGTGGAGACTGAATGTACAAAATGCTGATTTTGGAGCACTGTAAGAAGTCAGTAAATGCTATCTAGTGCCAAAGTCTTGTCACTATCATGAAGGAGATTTTATGTATCATAGTATTCTTTTTCTTTCACATGCATGAACATAACATAGAGAACTGACAAATGTAGAAGAAAAATAGGTTTATATGGTTTTGTTCCAATAATTTTATTGAAAATGTTAATGACACTGTTTTCTGAGACACAAGGAAGTAACTATATAAAATGTGGCAATGTGACATGTGATAATAATGAACTAAAGGAATCTGCTTATCACAGCATCTACTTTTTTAAATAAGGAACATACAAGGTCTTTAACAATAAAATCTTTGAGTATACAAGATGAACAACAGAACATACCCATGGGAGAAAAAGTCACAAAGGCTGAAATAGGGTGAATCAGATGTGAGGACAAGTGGCACAACTGGAGTGGAAATGTTAAGTGACGTGAATTTGACTTTAATTGCATGGGAACATTTCGCGTTCTGGAGAAGGATATACATAGAAGAAAGGAGAGCAATAGGATAACTACCTGGATGTAGTTGGCAAATATGAGTTGATGCTTCCACTGAGTTTGGGTGAGAGGCAACCAGATAGGTGACAGGTGACTGGACAAGGTGACATTGAAACCTGACTTTGAAACCTGCCGCTCAGTGCAGCCGCCACTGCCTTTAGGTACATGCACCAGCTCATGGAAAGTTCTAGAAGTGGGAAACTGGAGGAGAAGGGAGTGCAAAGGGCAAGGGGAGTGAGAGGAAGTTGAGGGAGAAGAGAGACTGAGTGACCCTGCCTCTGCTCAGCTCCCATCCCACTGTAAGCTTGATTCTTCCACCACCAAAGCAAGAGAGCAGGAAAACACTAACTCTTCTTTTCCATCATTCATTTCCCTGAATCCTGACCTGTAAAGAATCTGGACCTTGCTTAATCAAGTACATCTCCCTTCAAGAAGGAGGACAAGGAAACTTATAAATGGGACTGGCCATTTTTTCTATCAGTGCCAATTTTTACAAGTTACTCCTCAGAAAGAAAGAGAAATGATTGTTTGTCCCAGCCTCAACTCCAAAGTTGGATATAACTCTGAATGCATGACTTCTTCCAGGTAGATTCACAAGATGCAGCTCTGTGGAATCAATTTTAACGGAGAGTAGTAAGTAGTGGAAGGTGAATCATAGCACAGCATCAAACTGTAGATAACTTATAAATTTGTACTGGTACTTCCTGGTTCTTAAAAAAATAATCTCTCAACAACCAGGTCTGCTTCCTGCTCTGCTGCATGGCTTTTCCTATTTTCATTTGCCTCTAGTCCTCAACTTTCATTCATTAAAAACAGCAACGGGGCTAGAGCAGTGGCTTGGAGTATGCAAGAGTTCAGACCCCAGCACCACGTACACAATGAAGTCTTGGAGCAATGAAAGCCACATGAAAAACTAAATAAAAAATTGTTTCTCTCTCTCTCTCTCTCTCTCTCTCACAGTCTCTCTCTTGAAAAAAATAAAAACAAACAAACAAGAAAAGTGTAGGAAAAAAACCACAACAAAACCCAGAGCCATGTGTGGTGGTATATGCCTGTAATCCCACAGACTCGGGAAGTTGACGCATGAGGACTGCAGGTTTGAGGTCAGCCTCCGAAATTTAGTGAGGCTATGAGCAACTTAATGAGACCCTGTCAAAACAAACAAACAAACACATCATCAAGGAAGTGGGGCTTGGGTATGTAGCTCAGTGGTAAAGCACCCCTGTGTTTAATCCTCAGTACAACCCCCCCTAAAACACAACAACAACAACACACACAAACAAAAACAAAGAAAGAAAGAACAAGAGCAAAACTAAAACAACCAGAGATCTTCAGGTCATCATTTTACAATCCAAACTCTCAGGGCTCCCTTTACATTATCAAGCAGTTTATCAACATATTTTTCTATACAAAGATGGAACTATATACTTACTAATAAAACAAGAACT
>PVKS010025241.1:0-30092 GCA_004027875.1 Aplodontia rufa
CTTTAAAGAGAGAGGGACTGAGAGAGAGGGAGAGAGAGAGAGAGAGAGAGAAAGAGAGAATCAATTTTATTAATGTAGTTTTTCATGTGGCTTTCTTTGCTCAGAGACTTTGCTGTGTATGTGGTGCTGGGGTTTGAACTCAGGTACTTGTGCATGCCAGGCAAGTGCCATAACTGCTGAGCCACCACTCCAGCTCCTCAACTTCTTTTTTAGATATATATGACATTGGAATATATAACAGCATAATTACAAAAGCATGGAGTTTAACTTGTTCTTATTCAGTCACCAATTTTTCCCCTTCCCCTATCTTCCTGCCACCCCCCGTTCTTTTTAGATATACTTGACAATAGGATAAACATTGACACTTATAAAAGCATGCGGTATGACTTATTTTAATTCAGTCCCCAGTATTTCCCCTCTTTCAGTTCTCTTCCCTCTACTTTGATAATCTTTCTGTTATATACTAACAGTTTTTTAATTTAGTGACTTGTGGCTATACATGGTAATGAGAATCACTATGATATCTTCTTATATAAATATGGTAAAGTTAAGTCTGATTCATTCCATGAACTTCCCCCTTTATTCCTCTGCTCTTTTTCTTATTTTGATTTAGCTTCCACTTATCAGAGAGAATAGTGGACTTTTATTTTTCTGAGATTGTCTTATTTCACTTAGCATGACAGCCTCCAGTTCCATCTATTTGCTAGTAAATAACATTAAGTCATTCTTCCTTATGACTAATACTCTATTGTGTGTATATGCCACATTTTCTTTATCCATTCTTGTGTTGAAGGGCACCTTGGTTGACTCAATAGCTTATAGCAGGGAGTGGGATATTGGGCCAAATGGTGGATCCATTCCTAGATTTTGAGGAGTCTCCATACTGCTTTCCAGAGAGGTGATACCAATTTGCAGTTTGGGGAATAATTTTAACACTGGCATGCCAGTTCTTTGAGGCCATGATTGTGTCTTAGATCCTTAGCAGAGTGTCAAGCAACATAATAAACACGCTATAAAAGTTTGTTGAAAAGACAAGTTGTCTAAAGTTTAAGTGCAACTAATTCTAAGTAATTCATATTTTGAAAGAGATTAAAGATTCATATTAAGAAAATGAATATCATATTGTGGAATTTCTGGCTTTGGCCAGTGGATGAATAGGATGTGTTATATCAGTGTGATGAAGGGATGCTATAGGAGTGTGAGGAAGTAAGAATATAGGCAACAGGGATACCTCAACAGTTTGAATAAATGTCATGTAGTTGGCTTTTATGTCACTCAGGAATATGACTAGTGTAATCCATATGACTATTAATTATACCCACTTAAACACATAAGAACTTATATTTCTCTTGTGATGAGAAGTATAGAGGTAGATTGCTGGTTCAGTCCCTTAGAATGTCAGAGAAAAGGTATCTGTGGTTCTCTTAGCCTTTTACTTTAGTCTTCAAAACAGCTGCCAGAATTCTAGTCATCAGGACCACAGTCCAAGTGGGAATTAAGGGAAAAATGGAAAGGTAGGAAAAAGGAGAGTGTCAAGGAAAATTGTCAGTGAAGATCAACTATGTCACCTTAGAGAACTACACAAAGCAATGGCCAATTCTCAGATCACCATGACATTTGATTAAGTAACTTTGTTTTATTATACTTCTCTTTATTAAATATGTTGAACTTAATGAGCCATTTGAAAAGTAAGTGTAAGCACATAAATTGCTTTCCTAATGAAAACTTGGGGTTTAACTCATTGATCCATGTAATATGCTGAATTGCATTTTTTGTACTCAATCCCATCAACAACATCTTAAACTTGTCAATATTATTTACTCAAATTTATTGATTAAGTACTTACTCTGTGCTAAGCATTGTGCCTATGTCTGAGGGTAGAATATAAGAGAATGAAGGTGGTAGGATAAGCTTCATGTCCTCTCGTAGCTCATTAAATAGTGGATGAAACAAGGAAGTTAACCAGTAATGCTTACAGGAAGAGATAAAAGCCATGAGCAAGGCAAGCCTTAGGGGCTTTGGACAGGGAACCTCTGGACCTATGCAGTCTGGGAGGGGAGAATGAACACCAAAAACCAAGAAGGTCTGTAGAAGGAACTGACAGTTCATCTAGCTTTTCAAAGAAAGTGGAATTGGGGTAACATCACAGTACTTCCAAGTAGATTCAAAGGCATATGTTCAAATATAAAAAGGTGGGGGTTTATGGTATGTACAGAGTACAAGTCAGGAAGCTCTGGATATGTTTTCAAGAGTTGCATTTGTTCACTGTATAAATCACTAAATTCTGAAACATTGTCTTATCATGTAATTTCCTTTTTCAACATTTAACTCCTAGGTCAGAGAGTTAAAAAATATCTATACAAAGGTGTGGGTTCTGGGTGCTCCCCTTGACTCAGAGGGATGGCTGTTTTCTGAACACCATAAGGAACATGGAGAGGTAAGAGGAATTGAGGAGAACAAGAGCTTAGACATCTCAGCAACATCTGAAGGAAAGGAGGCAGCGTGATAAACCATCCTGAAGCCTAGAAGTAAGGTCTAGGATAAAAATATATGTGTGAAATTCCTTCATTCCACAAATATTACGTATTACATAATATGTGTCAGATGCCAGAAAGACAATGAGGAAGAAGGAAAAAGTTCTCTACCCTCATCATGTTTGCATCCTAGTGATGAAGACAGAGAGGTAGAGGTTTTAAGTGCTCATAGGTGGCATTTCAAACAAGGAGATGAGAAGAGAACTGAGGAGAAAGTATGTTCAGCCAGAAGAGATGACTCATGGTGATATCTGGAGCATACTAACTTTTAAAGGCAAGTGGCGGTAGAAAAGATGGGCTCACAGCAGACTTTGAAAAGGAGCATCTGTTGAAACGGAAGGAGAAACAGAGAAGAAAGGTGCCATGGCAGGTAAGAGGGATGGGCATTTGATAATGTGAGTCAAGAGTCCTAAAGGCTGAAGAAAGGTTCCAGAAGCTCAGGAATGCAAGATTTCCAGGGACTTGAGGAATGAGGAGGTTATTAGTGATCTTGACAGGAACAGACTCAAGGAACTGGAGGAGGCAGAAAAGTTTCCTTGTGAAGAATAAAGGGGAGGTGAAGAGGAGATCATAAATGTGTTTGTTTCTGTCAGAAAACTTGGCTACAGTGAAAGGAGAGAAATGCAAAATTAAGAGAGTACTTTTTTTTTTTTTTTTTTGGTGGAGCTGGGGATGTAACACAGGGCCTCATGCAAGATAGGTGAGTACTCTACCACTGAGCTACATACACCTCCAGCCCCAAGAGAGTACTTGAAATAAATATCAAATTAAGAAAGAGGTAATAGGGTTGTTAAAATATAGGAAGGTGAGTGGATAACTTATGGGAAAAATCCTCAGAGAATTCAGAGGAAGTGGAATCTAGAGACCAGGCAGGACGAATAAGCCTACAGGTGAGTTTTTTTCCTACTGAAACCTGAGAAAAGATGAAATTCCTAAATTTGGATACATGTGCATGTGGGAGAGAGCACAGAGTTGAGGGATTATCTACCTGATGGCTTCTGTTTTTCTGTGAAGGGGACCTAAGTGACTTTGAGGACTTAGAATTGCGATCTTCATGAGAATGATGAATGTATAATTGGGGAGTTGGAGAGGGAGTTGCTTAGGAGCCAACCAAAAGTTTACCAGATGATCTTGAAATCCTATCCAAAGTTGGAGACCAATATATTGTGTTGATACCAGTCTGTCTTACTGTGTTGTTTTATTATAGAGTACTTAAGACTTAGGTTCAAGAATGGAGGAAATCCATTGGTGAATATAATGTTCTAGGACTAAGGCCTAGTTGGTTGTGAGAATAAGGAGGTGAGGTATCTGAGGACATTAGCAAAAAAATGGTTTAAGTCAGAATCTATGAGATTTTTGCCTCTTCAAAAATTCACTATCATTTCTGAGGCTAGTGCACACAGTTGTGCTAAGATTACGCACCTCTTATCCCTCGGGGGGGGGGGGGGCTGTGATGGCCAGAGGAGATGGAGCTCTCTGGCTGTTTCTCTGGTGGTGTAAGTAAACTTCAGCATTTAAAATATTAAAATGAAAATAATATCCTTTTTCAATATTTTATGCAAATTGTTGGGAAACATTGGTTTAATTGATTTATGATATCTATGCAGGTTAGGGATGATAGTAATGCCTCAAGGAAGCACAGGAAATAGAAGTTTCTATAAGATATAAATACAGAAGTGAGTGAATGACAGAGCCATCAGGAGACACTGCTGTGGCCAGAGAAGAGGGTGTTAGAAATTTCTGAGTGGGCATCCATGACATGGCATCAGCCTTGGGTAACTATGTAAATATACATTTGTTCTTGATTGTTTGATAATGATTCCCCCTCAATTGTAACTCTGTATTCATCTAATTAAAAAAAAAAAGCCTGTGAGATGGAAGCCCAGATACTGCTGGGACTTTGGGGCATTTTTTGCATTTAAAAATTTTTTTCTTTTATTAAGGAGTTGAGTTATTGTACAATCATAAATGCATATATAGTAACAATATGATATGCCTGTGTTATTAAACCAGAATTAACTGCACCCCCGCAAAAAAAAAAGAAATTTCTGAGATTTTGCCTTTGCAGAAAATAACAAAGACTTGGGTGTGGCTTCTCTCTAGTTGATCAGCGGGAGGGGAGTGGGAGAGTGGGACAAGGAATTGAGAGCAGGATTTGGGTTAGGTTATCTCTAGAGATGTTTAAGGTCACCTGAGATAATAGCAGTCAAGATTGCCTGTTCTTCTCTTCCTTTTCCCCTTTGTTCTTCCCTCTTCTTCCACTGTTTTGGAGACAATTTAATTAGGAATTTTATTTTAAGGAGACACTTAAACAAGATGATTATCTAATACTAAGGCAGTTCCTGGGATCAGAGCTAATATTTTCCTTTAAACAAATGGCTCCATGGCTAAAAACAATTGTAAAGACCATGTATCAAGAAGACTGAATGAAGTAGCTGGGCATGGGTGGCACATGCTTGTAATCCCAGAAACAAAGGCTGAGGCAGGAGGATCCTAACTTGAAGGCCAGCCTGGGCAATTTAGGGAGACTCTGTCTCAAAATAAAAATTGGAAAGGGCTGGGAATGTGGCTCAATAGTAGAGAATCCTGGGTTCAATCCCCATTACCCCCCCACCACACACACACAGAAAGAATTAAATGTCCCTGGGGGAACTCTTATATAAATTCTGTTTCTTTCAGTTGAGTTTCAAGTTGCCATAAATGCTATTATCAAAACAACTTTTAAAAATTTAAATCATTTTTCCCACCTCACAAATTGCAGAGGGATATATCTTAAAATCTGACTTTCCAGAGCATCTTTGTTATAAATAACTCTAAATGATGCAGGTTTTCTGTATGATTTTCCTGAGCAAAATAATTTGCATCAGTTAACTAATGATCCTCATAAACCCTCCTGAAAGTATACTGTTTCATAGATAGCTTTGAAGATAATTCCAAGTGTATGTTTGCTCAATGTTTTTAATATAAATGTGATTCTGTGATTGGCTAGAGTTATAGTTTCTACTCACCTGGCCTCTATTTTTTACCCGACAACACCACACCAATATACAAGATACTTGTATATAAAATATTTTTGTTTCTTTGTTCTCTGTAAACTCCAGAGAAACCTCACAAATTTAGTACTGTTCTTATACTGATAAGCCAAGAGAGAATTCTTTACTTTTTTCTTTTACTCTATTTTGTTTTCTTCTTTTCCCGTTTTCTTTTCTTTTCTCATTTTTGTTGCAACTTTATCTGAGTTTATAAAAGGCACCTTATATGTAATTATGATCTTCATTTACATTGCAAAAGGGCTATGTGCTAGACAATGGCCAGTATTATTCAAAATTTAAAGACTATTATCTTAAAACATTATTTTTAGATAATAGTATTATAGGAAAGGCTATATTTTGTAGCTTTAGTTGTAGCAACGTGGTATAATGTGCTACTAAACTGCAAGTAAAATAGAATTTTCAGATTATATAATTTTTCAGTGTATATGCAAATACATGTAATTTTACTGCTTGCTGTTTCAATAAATTGCAGTCATTCAAAAATGAAATGTAATAGGCTTCTTTAAGGGATTTGTGGAATAATTTTCAAATACATATTTGTGACAGATAAACTGCTTAAATCTAAATATGGGATAGATAAGTTGGAAATCTGTTTATAGACATTTGGACTATCTCAACAGGAGAGAAATAAAATTAACTTATTCAGATTGTACTCATATCTACAATAAGGAGGAAAAAGTGGTGTCTTATGTTAGAAGTGTTAAAGTACAACCACAGAAGAGAAATAGTTTCAGAATGCTCTGTGAAAGTAGTGAAATGGAATGAAAATCTGAATGTATGATGAAAAGCAAATTGTTAAGGGCAGAATTTTCAAAAGGAACTTACACTAAAATCTCTTTAGATGTTCAATCTGGAGTAGGAACGTTTAATCTTTTTTGCTCAGCTTTGAAACTGTACCTGTTTAAATCTGTTTTGTGCCATTTTAGAAAGGTATACATGTTTGAGAAGATGTCTGAATTATCTCTGAAATTAATGCCAAAGGCAAAAGCTAGGTCTTTGAATTTATCTTACTGGGACAAAATCAGGAGGTTTGGTGGTTGTAATTTTTGAGAAAAAGGGAAATGCAGCAACTAATTTTTGTATCTTGCTTATGGACTGTTGAAGAGAAAATTCAGCTTTTGTTTTTGCTGTGGGGAACTTGAAATGACTGCTATGGGTTTTAAAATGTCTTCATTCCGATTCAGAATTAAGATTGTAATTAATATTAAGACTCTGAAAGATCTTCTCCTACTTTATCCAGAGGTATGACTTTTCAAAACTCTTCCTAATAATCTTGTGTTGTGCTTAGATTCTTCCTGAGCATGAAGAAAGATAGAGCAAGAATGTCCAAGGAGGAGGAAAGGTGAAAATTAAACTATCACGTTTCAATCAAGTGAATTAAACTGATGTCTGTGTGAAAATTGTCCCTTTTAAATAGTCTAGAATTGTCTCCTTTTTACAGTGTATCCCTCCTGGTTCTGCTTTGTCTTGAAAATATTATATTTAGTGCAGACAATTAAATGTCCTTAAATGCCTTTAAATTAACATGAGAGAGATTTCAAAATTATTGTTTAAAGGTGAACCTTTGTCTTCACTGAAATGCATGAAATTCCTAAGCCTGTGAATGATTAAGCCAGATGTCTGTGAGATTCTTTTCTAACTAATTGCCCCTTAACTAAGCGTTTGAGACTTGTTTTAACAAGCCACCTCTTACCACATTTTTCTAGGTTTTACTCATTATATCCAGGACCTCTCAATAGCTTTCCTTACTCTTCAAGAAAAACCATTTTACTCATTAATTTAGTGAATCACCTTTAGATATTTGTTGATTATGTAAAACATTCATGAATTTATTTCTCATATCTTGATTAAAATAAAACAAGATTGAACAACTACTTTTTACTATTTTAAAGTAAGGTGTAGTTCTGGTCTTGGGATATTCATTAATACCTAGCATATGATTCTTTCCTGTCACCAGCTTGCCATCTACCAAAGATATGTTATATATTCAGAGATGACCATAAATTAGAAGAAAACACTGCCGGAGAAGGGGAGACCTTTATTAAAGGAAGTTCAAAAGAAGATGAAAGTGGCTACATGCTGGTTTAGTGTTTCATTTCCATTCACCTTTCCATCTTGCAACCAGAGATCATTTCAAAGTGATTATTTCAGGAGAAACAACTGTTCAACTGGAGTCTCCTTTACAGAGATTTTGTTTATTAAACATCTTCTGAATAACTCCTGACCCCAGGCACCTTTGTCTGTTTCTAGGCATTGAAACCCAAATAGCTTCCGGCCACCTTCTTTCAGAAGTCAGTTTCCTCTACTGTATGGTGGAGGAGGGGTGGAGAAGAAAGTTCAGTGCAGCTGTCTCCTTTCTGTCTTCTTCAGGGCTGTGCTTTATTTTCCAGCTACTCCTAGCACCTTTCTAAGATCATCGCATCAGACAGGGAAAATCTTCAAAATTTATTTTGCTGTGTATTTGTAACAATTTCAAAAGGAATTAACTATAAAATAGAAGAAAAAATACTTAGAAACTAAATAAATAGGACTTTGACTCTTCACAAGGTGGTCTCATAAGAATTTCTCAAGTCCTTGCTGATTCTATTTTCCTGCAGTTCTTTATCTCTTTCTAGCTTCTTATTCAGTTCTCACAGTGATAATCTCCAGTCACCTCTCCTTTGAATTATCCTACAATCAGAAATGTTCCTGCTGTGTCCAACTTTTTCTTCCTACATGGGTCCAGTATGAGGTGTTCCTTTGTAGAAGAGTGTCTCGGGTCCTTCAGTTTATCAGAGACAAAGTTAAAACATAAGCCCATACTATTGCCTCTGTTTTTCACATTATAACATTTAAAGGGCAAATGTATGCACCTCTACTTAAGGCAAATATTAATTTCCAGAAATAGCAAAATCGAAACCCATATTGAAGTATGAAATGTTTCTTGAACAAACAAATCCCATTTCCCTTCTCATGCAGTCATTGCATCAACTTTTGCTGAGCTACAAACCATACCAAAACTAAGTGGCCTAAAACAACTGTTTACTTGGTTTATGGCTCTGTGTGTTGCTGATCTGAGCTGTGATCACCTCAACATTTTGTTGCTGATTGTAGTTTTTTGGGTGTGATCCCTGTGTCTGATGTCACCTGGTGGTTTACCTGGGGCACATGTCATTATGGTCTCACTTACATGATAGGTAGGTGGTTCACATAAGGTGTGGTGAAAGGACTATCTGAGTTCCATGTCTCTTATTGTCCAGTGCACCTGTTTGTATCATCCATTGGTCCTCTCCAAACCATCCAGCAAACCTACTCTCATCATTAGGCAGACCTATTCAGCAGGCCTTATTCATGTGGCAGTTGATGGGTTCCCCGAGAAACAAGAAGGCAAGTCCCAAAATGCAAAGCATTTTACCTGTCTCCTTTTGTTATATTTACTCAAGTATCATTGAGTAATGCAAGTCACATGAACAGCCCAAATTTAAGGGGTGGAGAAACAGGCTCCACCTATGGATAGGAGGATCTACAAAACTGAATGTGGACCGGGAAGAGTTTGTGATTATTTAAAATATCAGAAAGATCTGTTTGAGGGTGGAGTAGAAATTTTTGCTTAAAATTTACCAGAAGAAAGAGACCACATTATGCTTTAATGGCTGGTCCTGTCTCTAGCCCCTCAAGGAGCTCAAGTTAACAATGCTCTACTTTCCTAGGATTATCCCCCAGCAAAAGAGATGGGATGACACTGGGGAAACAGCAAGCTACCTAATTTTTCTCATTGTAACTTAACTCTCTCTTCCAAGATAGTAAGACTAAATAGAATAGTCTGATTGTTCTTATTTTAAATTGTGAGGGTCACAATTTATGACCACCTTTCTAATATGGAAGAATTGAAGTCATTATTTGTGTAGAAGAAACAATTGTGTTTTTTCCCTTCACTATTTAATTTCTGTGAAAATATTTAAATAAGCTATAGACTCACATTTGGAGCAAGTGGATACATAATTAACAGAGAATTCACACAGTTTGAAAGATTCTAAAACTCTTCAGGTTAAGCGGTTACCTTTAAGAAGTTACCTTCTAAAACGCTTCTTAAAAAGGCAAATGCTTTTTATAGAAAGTGAAGATTGGAGAAATGAATTGTCTACATGAAAAGCAAAGTTTTGATACAGTGAAATCTAGAATAGGAAAAAATTATGAAGGAGATAGAGGAGAAATATGATGATATGTTGGAGTATACTAAGAGGTCACAGGTGCTGGGTATATATGATGCCTTCAGAAGGGTGAGAATTCTGAAATGTATATTATTTACTTCATATTTCTGTCTAGTGTCTATGTATTCTCATATGATCTACTCCTGCATGAACATTTTTCCCGATTTGGTATTTGGATTTCATCTTTCAAAAGTAATTTCTGACAATAATAGAGGAGTAAAAAATGCTGCCAAACTGCACTCAAACATGTAAGCTGTGATAATGCAATGATGAACCTTTTTACCATGGTTTTTCTTTTATTTAAGGAATAATAGGATTTACTCTTTGTGTCTCTTATTTATTTTGAAAAAAAAAAGGAAAAGTCAGAAAAACTGATGAGATATACTCTGTTGACATGTACTCTCATAAAAAACTTCTCTGTAAGAGTCAGGGAAGGATGGCTGGAATCTGCCATAAGTATTTGTGTATGGCCCACGCTTGTCATTTTGTCAAAACTAGAGAACATTTAGTACAAGAGGACACTGTTAGAAAGTACAAGTTGAGCTAATGAGTCTTCTGCTTAGTACTCATGCAGCTTATAATTCATCAGAGTCCATGTAACGTGTCCCACAGGTTTACAATCAAATAGACAACCAGCAAAGTGAACAAGCTCAAAAATTAAGTTAGAAAATTATAAATGAGACATGAACTGAGCACACTTGGTGTTTTCCATGTGCAAGCTACATTCTGTGTGCATATTTAGACTACCTGGGATGAGATCAAATGACCATCTTTCTGAAAGAGGGAAAGGTTTATAGAAGAGATGGTATTTCATGAGTTCTTTCTATGAAAGAAAGAGCAGGGTTTGGTCATCTGATAGAAGCCCTAGGGTTTTATTTGTCTGATTATATTGGTAGTTTTACAGTAGCCCTCTCTTAGCTTGTATTTCTGAGTATCTTCACATTGGCATTATATTGAAAATGGAAATAAAGTTATACAGTTGGAAAATACATAGATAGTTAAAGTTCTTCCTTCTTGGGTCTACTTCAATACAAATATAGGTCTCAGACTCCTTGCTTTCCATTTATGGCATTCTAAGTCAAGAGAGGTCTCTTATTTACAGAAAGCTGCCCAGACCACCCTGCCAAAAAGCCATTTTATGTTCTAGGATCTAGTTTCTTTATACATCTGTAGGCAGCCCTTGCTTTTATCTTCTCAGCTAAATTAGTTCCTGCATGTTAAAAAAAAAGGGGGGGAAGTGGTGAACCACCCCCACGGAAGACTTTATTTGGTTTTTAAATGCGGGTTTATTACGATCCTGTTGTGGTTATTACAGGAGACAAATTTAGCACTTCGAGCTATGTGTTTTCCAGAGGAAGTGTTTAAAGAATTTTGCAAAATGTTGAAGGTTACCATTTCAGTGCTGCAAGTTGTTAAAGGTCAGGATCTGTTTTGTGATTAAGTTTGAGAGAATTCTTGGGGAATGCAAGTGACAGAAATTAATAAGGAAATATATCCCAGGGCATGCATTTCCACACTTGCTTATTCCTACAACTTACTATCTAATGTTGACTGACATTCTTTGCATTTCATTTCTTCTTCAACTGAACTCTTTGTTGGAAAAAATTCAAAGCCCTTTCCAACTGTTAGTGGGTGGTGATTTAACACGCAAACAATAGCACAGTGTTACAAAGCTGAAAGAAGGACTGAGAAGTGTCTTAATCTTTCTTACAATGTAGGTCCACCAGGCTTGTATTTCTATTGATGTAAAGTCCCTCAGCACAACACACCATTACTACTTATTTAGGATATATGTGTCCAGAATTGATCCATTTGCTAGTGTCATGATGATAGAACTTGAAATTTCATGCATGTTCCTAAAAATCTCTGGTGTTTTATGAAAGTGATACCAGTTAATCTGATATAAAGTTTCAAAGTTTTTAGTTTCATTCTTTGAACCATTACCTTTAAGTTTAAAATGATTTTTTGTTTCTTACCAAAGGATTAGTCATCTTCATACCATGTAAAGAATTCATATCATATGTGAAACAAATTTACTTTTTCAGGTTCCTGGAACAAAGCAGGTATTCTCTTCAATTATGTAATATATTATATCCAAACAACAACACATCATTTGAAGGAAGTATTAAATCACTACCAGGCTTAAAAATGTCATTCCAAGAGAAGGAAAGAGGAAGAACCTGAAAATATCAGTGACTGGCAATCCTTTTTCAAAGGCCATCAAAGGGCTTGTTATCACACTTATCATCTACATTCCGGAAATATTATTTGGGAGGAAGGGTATTAGTACTTATTTAAGCAAATATAGGTCTCAGACTCCATGCTTTCCATTCTAAGTCAGGAGAGGGATCTTTTTGCAGAAAACTGACCAGACCACCCTGCTATCAAGGCATTTTATGTTTTAGGATCTAGTTTCTTTATTTATCTTAGGAAGAAATTCTCCTAATAATAATTATATTGTACTTAATAGGAATGCTCTTGCTATGGTCAAGGCATGAAGCCAGTTACATATGACATCTGAATCAATACCAAGAAATCAGTGAGGTAGATTATTGTGTAGACTCCATTTCACAGATGAGGCAATTAGAGCATAGGCCAATTAAGTTTCTTGTCATTGAAGTAATGACTAGAGTGGCTAGAATTGAAAGCAAGCACATTTTAACCTAAACATTTTGATACATTCCGCAATACTTACAATTAATTGGCATGCTCTGGTAGAGAGCACTTTGTCGCTAGCTACTGTCAAGTTTAAGATACTAGTACTGAAGCTCTATTTGAACTCTGTAGAATTCATCATTGGCTAAGCACGTACTCATTCCTTTTACTTTCTAATGAAATTCCTGTGCTGGTTTGTACCATAGCTTAAAATTGTTTTATTGCTTTGTTCCCCACCACCTTTCCCTTCCTGCCCCACTGCCTTAAAGAATGTGCAGATTAGGAAGCAGAACTGTAGTTCATTTAAATTTTTTTTCCACTGTAAAACTTTCTATAGCAATTTAAACATTTTTCAAGAAGAGTTTATTGCAATCGTTATAGTTATTATTATTATTACTTTTATAAACAGAACAGAGAGTGCTGACAAGGTCTCTATCCTTTCAGACAATAGCACTTGAGCAAGCAAAATACCGAGTAATGTTTGTTAGAAAGCAGGAGAAATGGAACCGTCAGGCTGCTTCTGTTTTACTCATTGGGCAGCGATTCTAGGTGTGTGCTGCACACCTAGGTTCAAGGCAGGCTTTCCTCAGTTGCTTGTTCTTGCTACTTAATTTCTCTTTTACTTGTACAAATTCCCCAGCCTTCATTCTGACTGCTCAGCAGATTCCTGCCCTGGCTGGCTCCACCTTGGTTCCTCCTTTTCTGTCTCTAATCTCTCCATGCATAACTCAGGATTCAGCATCCTGCTTTCCATTTGTAACATTTTAATCCACTGCCCCCACTTCCTGTGTCATTCCTTTATTTTCAACTCTATCAGTGAGAAAATATTTAGTTCATTATCATGGTTCAGTTTTTATTTTGTTTCATATAATTGTCTGCATTGCATTGCTTTTTATACTGGAGTTTATTTTATATTATTTTATTGAGGTGTTGAGTGCATATGTAGTAACAATATTATATGCCCCTGATTCTGTCTTGCATTTTTGCTAAATTATATTAAAAGCTCCTCAGAACTGAAATGTTTCTTTGATGTGATTAAGAACAGTGTTGAGTGCCGATAATCATTGCTTTCAATTATAATAAATTTGAAAAACAGCAGAGTGCCCCATCTTACCCCTACCCAATGCCCCATGTCTCTCAACAGCTTTCTCGAAGTGTGCTACATGTTCCTTTATTTATAAAGGGTTGTTGGAGTCATAATTGGTAAGTTGTCTTACTACTTCATGTCCAGTCTATCAAGGATTTAGGTTTCCTCCTTTCTCAATGTTTCTTGAATTCTTTTCCTTTTCTAGTGTCCCACTGTTGGTTAGATCCTTATGACATGTCTGAATTATAAACTTAGTCTTGCATTTAATATGCATAAATTATGTCATCCTTCCCCAAATCTGACCTTCATAATTTCCTGAAGCACCTCTCCCATTGTGTTCTCTTATCACAGAAATTACAAGGTCCTCTTGACCTATCAGTTTCAAGTTCATTAGCCATGTTCAGGTGTAGGACCACCTGAATTATATATATTTATTTTTCATAGTTTCCTAAGAATACATGCAGTATTTTTTGGACTAATTTCATTATTTTCCTCTCCATGTACACTATATACATTCTCATCTCTCTTCATTTGGTTAAGTTCGAGATTGAGAATGTCTTGGCTTCTGTCCTTGGCATATATACCAATTAGATCTTCCTGCTACCTTCTTGTACCATTATCTAAACACCTATATAAACATTATCTAAATATATATATATATATATATATATATATATGAAACATTATCTAAATATATATGAAACATTATCTAAATATATATGAAACATTATCTTTTATATATCTATCTATATATATATATATATATAATCAGCTATTTCCCCCATGTGCTATGGCAAAAATATTTATTCCATAATTTCATTTTTAATTGCTCTAAATTGGTCTAGCTTTTTTTGTACTCAATATTTAGATTGTAACATTAGTTTTAGATTAGATATGATTTCTTTATTGTTCAGACATTATTGGATTTTCCAGAAGTATTTTGGTTCTTATTGTGGTCCTCATTATCAACAAAGGCCTGCCTGCATTTTGAGAGTAGGAAGAAACTACTCAAGATCTGAAGGCTTAGGTTTATCCTTGATAAGTGACAAGGAGATTCTGGGAAGAATGCTAAATCTTTTAAGTTGTTTTTCTTTTCTTTCTTTTTCCTTTTTCAGTTTCTAAAATAAATGGCATGTTAGCTATGACCAGTAGATTTCTTTGTGTTTAAGAAAATACTTTGTAAGATTAGATTCGAGTTATTTAAAAAAAGAGCTTTAGAAAATCATGAGCTATCGTCATTGTAAGATTAAAAGCTCAGAAGGTCCTTCCTTTATTTTCTTAGAGCACAAATTTAGGCAATTAAAGTACATCAAAGTGGGTTAATAGGACAAAACTTAACTTCAGCTTCCTCCTGACCACCTGTGTAGTATATTGTCACCAAGGGGGCCATTGGTCTCCTGGCTTAGTTTCCTGCTCACTGGACTGCCAGGAGGATGGGTTTAGGGTGTGACTTTGCTCATTTCCTTTTTGTCACCTCCCAAAGCCCTGATTTGTTTGCTTAATCTAAGACCTCTGTGCTACCTCGCTAAGACTGGCTTCCTGTCCATAGTTGTCTACTTGTTTCCATAGATCCAGCTCAACTGGAAGAAAATCAGCCACAGGCCTGGAAGTCTGAGTTTTTAATGAACTCCTCAAGTTTCTTCTCAAATATTCCTCAATGTTGGCATCAGCCAGGTCATAGGTAAAGATACTAGTGGTGATTCAAATATGTAGCATTTTGCATAATAAAATTTGTCCAGCTTTTTGCTTTCTGAAATGGCATGAGGTAGGGAAGGAAAATTCTGGGGGCACAGCACTGTTTTATATTGTGTTTATGGTTTGGATTTAACAATATTTCCCAGTACCTTATGTCTGTGAGGAAAGAGTGGGACATCTCTTCACAGTGGTGCTCTAGGGAATTATTCTTTTTTATTCTAAGGCAGTTCAGGGGGATCATGAAGCTTGGCAAGTCAGAAATCTGAGTTGGGAGACAATGGCAGGACTAGATGGGACTTTAACAGTAAAGAAGTAGACTTCCTAGATGAAGCCCGGAGCCCTGCACTGCTATGTGCACTGAATATAGGTGCTTCTTTCCCATATAAGCCTGAACTTTTTAAAGAAGAGATTTCTTTAGAAAGAGTTGGACCTGATAAAGCCTCATTCCAGCAGAAATATTTTTCAGTTTTCTTCCACACTTTTGCATCCCTGAAAGTGTGAATACAAGTTCAAGAGACAGAGGTAGCATTCATAGATTTGCTAGAACAGGCTTGAGCATTGGAGGGTCAATAGATGGCCTTCTGGAAACAGTGTACATTCACCTTGGGGAAGAGAGAAAACACTTGTGAGTGACTAGTAAGCCTGGGTGCCTTGATTATGGTCACCATCAAATGGTGCTGCTGGGCGAAGGACAATGTCATCCAGTTGGATTCCAGGTTTTCTAGTGGAGAATTTTGATTTTGTATCCAAAATTACTGTTATTTTTAACCACATTTTTAAATGACACAAGTGTTAAATTTGGGGGTGGGTAGAATTAGTCAAGTACATTGTATTTACCTTTTCATCAATTTTAATATTTTCCATTGGTGTAAAATACAATTACTTATATTTATCCTGAAACTGTAAAGGGACTGTTGTGACAAGGACATTCAGGGCCAATTCATCTTACATCATATAAATGTTGCCTTACTTCTATTATAAATTGATAATTGCATATCAAGTCTGCAGCACATACCTAAGGCTCAGTGAATTTCTACTAGTAGAGTTGCTATAGCTGTGGGTGCCACCTTCTAGAATATTGAAACCTAATGTGAAGTTAGGTTTAATATTTTGGTAGGGTACTACTTTCATATCACTACTGGACTGAAAACTAATTTTCTCTAGTTTCATTAATGTGCTTAGTCTAATTTCCTAATTCACTACCAACACAAGTATAAATCAAAGCTTCAGAAGTGCAGCTTTCTGCAATGTATTTATTTTGTGGAAGACAACTTTTACTGTAGATTTTTTTTTTGACAAAGTGGAGAACATAGTCTAATCTTCTATAATGCTAACAATATATTTAACTATAAGAAATATGGCTCTTCTAGTGCTTTAATCTATTTTACATAAAAATATTCACTTTTAAAATTATAGATATCTAATCTACCAATGACTAACAAGATGGTAACACTGATGTTTTATCTTCTGGCAATTTTGAAGCATTTAAGTCAGAAAATAAATGATGGGAAAAATGTTCAGCAGAAGTTTACTTAGACAAACATAGTGTAATATGTGAATGTTTATATATAAGGTATGTGTGTATGAGTGTGTAGAGAGAGAATGTGAAATGTGTTATGTATACTTCATTATCACATATAAAGGCATACAAATAAATTTCTGATTCCAAAATATAGAGACTACTAGTCTGTATAATATAAAGACCAACAGAATTTACTGAGTCTTCTATACATATGTTTGAACAATCACAATTATCATTATCCTTATACAAGCCATTGTCACTACACACTAACAACACTATACCCAGTTTGGTACACAATTAAAGAAGTCTTTAAGTCAATGTATCATTATTATATGGTGTTTTACTATTTAATTTAACTTCATATAAAATACTTTATAGATAATATCCACATTTGAACAAGTTGGGGATGAGAGGAAATTGTCTAGAAATGGAGGTGTTGATAGTGTATTCTTAGAATCATTGAACACTAACTTGCTGTTTTTGTTTTCCAAGTTGAATGTAGGCTTTAAGACAGCTGGAGGTTATACACTCCCCAAAGAATGATCTGAAAATTTCATTTCTCAAAGTATACCAACCTTCCCAGGTGAAACTGAAATAAGCTTCTTCCATACATACTGAAGTGCTAGTACTGTCAAATGGTGCATACTGAAAATTTCTACATTTTCCCACATAAAGAATGAAAATAAAAATAAATATAAAGGTGATTTCAGTCCTCTGCCTTTTTATATATAAATTAGCTGATAGTTATAAACTCTGATATGATTACAGAGTAAGATAATAAAACATAAAACTTTGAAGAGTTCAGGTGTAAGATGAACTCCTAATTTCAGGAAAAGAAAGGTTTTTCAAAATATTAATTTAATTTAATAAAATGTAGAAGTCATTATTTAGACTAGTTTCTAGTTTCAGTTCAATATTTCTAAATGAAAAAGTTGTTAAAAAGCAAAATGGGGGGCTGGAGCAGTGGCTCCGTGGTTACAGCACTTGCCCAGCATTTGTGAGTATACAGGTTCAAATCCCAGCACCCATGTACACAACTAAGTGTGAGGGCAACAAAAGCCATGTGGAAAGCTCAATAAAAATGGATTCTCTCTGTCTCTCCCTCTCTTGCTCACTGTGCTTCTATTAAAAAAAAAAAAAAAAAGCAAAATGGGAAGTGGTGGGGTGGACGAAACACAAAATAATTTTTTTTTCAAAATGATGTTTTGCCCTTAGAATATATGCAACAAATAATGAGTCCAAGTTTTCCATAAAACTTCTTTTTCAAATCAGGTCCTTAAGAAATGGTAGCAGCTCATGAATTTCTCAAAATAAAAAAATGACATTAAAATATATATTTACATGAAATATATCAGTAATCAGTGTACCAGGAATAGTTAATTTAGTTCTTAAATTAATGAAATATTTATCATCAGTTCCTTCAAGTGGAAATTTTCTTATAGGAAATCCTGTGTTTGAGGATGTGAACTCTGGAGCAGATGTCCTAGGTTCAAGTTCTGCCTCTGTCATTTGCCAGCTATGTGGCCTTGGGCAAGCTACATGGTATCTGCCTCTGTTTACTCATCTTAAAAATTGTAATAAAGGGGGCTGGAGTGGTGGCTCAGCGGTTACAGTGCTTCCCCAGCATGTGCAAGGTCCTGAGTTCAAACCCCAGCACTGTGTACACAACGAAGTCTCAGAGCAATAAGGGTCACATGAAAAACATAATGAAATTGATATTGATTCTCTCTCTATTTCTCTCACTGTTCCTCTCTCTTAAAAAAAAAAAGGTAATAAAAAGGTCCTACCTGGGCTGAAGCGATGGATGGCTCAGTGTTTACGGGGCTGTACATGGGCAAGTACACAGGTTCAAACCCTGCACCTACATACACAACTGTCAGAGCAATGAAAACCATGTGAAAAGCTCAATAAAAATTGATTCTCTCTGTCTCTCTCTCTCTTTCTCTCTCTCACTGTCCTTCTCTCTTAAAAAAATAAAAATTAAAAAAAAGATCCTACCAATCTTTGGCACTACTTCTAACAACTAAATAAAAATTAATCTATCTATCAAACAGGTTTTTAGCTTTGTTTGACAAGTAAAACAAACAAAAAAATTTGGCCTTATAAATAGCGAGGTTAGTGGCCCTTCCCACTCCTGGACCTGTTTCTCTGGGTGACATCCATCCTTGCAGCCCTGAGTGGCACTGAAACTCTCTGTGGAGCAGGAATGGTGCTGGTAGATGTAGGAACATGGGGTCTGGTATTCCTGTTCTCCCCTCACCTGAAGTTAAGCACTTTTAAAAGTATATAAAAATGCCAATTTTAAAGTAAATCAAGACTCACATATTTCCTTATCAAGCTCTTTACTTGGAAACAACCTTTTCCTTTATTTTATGCGCTGGAAGCTCATTGAGCTTCAGCTGTCCTCACCTTTGGCCTCCCCTTATGGTCATTCCTTCACGGGTGCATCTGTGCTCTGCTGTGAGAACAAGTGAGATTTAGCTGTTAAAATTCCAGGTGAATTAGCTAACACAAGAGTGTCCCCAGGTGACGTCCATCCTCTGTCCATCTTTAATGCTTCCTTTGTTTATTTACCCTTTCTGTGTTTAATTTAGATAACACTTATTTTTCAGGGTTTTTTTTTTTTTTTGCAAATAAGATTCACAAGCCAGTGAGTCCAACAGAAAAAGAGTAACTGCAAAAATAAATCCTCCCAGAGAAATAAATCTTTTCAATGTTCAAGTATTCCATTTTCACACTGTTAGAAATGTTGTTTTGGCCCATGATACTCTGAACATCTAGATTCTATAATGATAAGCACATCACTCATTGATTTGACATTATTTCATTTACCCGAACAAATGAGACAATTTTCAGGCACCTTTCTTGTCATCTGATATGATGAAAGGAATAGTTCAAATATTTGCGGTTACATATGCATTAACACCCTGATGTTAAGGTGATAGCAAAATTCTCAAATTTGTCTAACCTTATACTGTGTGTTTCTTTATTATATATATTATAAAGATCTTAACAGAGACAGCATTTTTTTCTTTAAATCAGTGACAAAATGTCATTCAGCCTTATAAGGCTGACTCATTTCAAAACTTACTTTGGAAATGTGCTACAGTGTTATGCATTAAATTACAGATTTAGAAGATATTCTTTATGGTTTTTCTGAATTTCAGGAAATAGATGTGATAATGCAATATTATACATTTCAGCATATTTTGCTGCAAATTGTCAGTTGATCATTTAATGGTAAACTTATTTTTTCCCTTTGTATATGATCATCAGATTAACTCTGAATTTGACATTTCATATTGCATGGAACATTTTTATTGCTTTAACTTACCATAAATTGTTTCATTCCTTCATAGCCTCCTTTAGGAAAAGTATCTTGAATTCATAATTCCTGTTCTGAAATATCTCAGGAAATTCAATTTGTTTTGGTCCATAAAAATAGCAGCATACTTGAACTTTATAGGGTTACCACTTCCTACCACATCTCTAAAAGAGGTAGAAGATAGAAAAAGAGGTAAAGGTATCACTTTTACTGTCTTCTATTTTTAAAACTAAATTAATATTGATTTTTTTTATTTTAAAATAAGTTGTCCCATAGCCAGGTGGAGTGTGCACGCTAGGAAGACTGAAGCAGGATACTTGTAAGTCTGAGGCCAGCTCAGGCAACTAAGTGAGACCCTCAGTGACTTGGCAAGACCCTCAGCGACTTAGCAATACCCTGTCTCAAAATATAAAAAGGGTTAGGGACATAGCTCAGTGGTAAATCACCCTTGGGTTCAATCTTTATTGCCTCCTTCCACCCCAGTAAAAACCCAAAATAATCCCCACCATGATTTAATCATTGAATATGTTCTAAGATTACATTTCAAAAACTAAAAAAAATTATAAAACATAGTTTCTAGAGCTTCTTTTCCATTGTTCTCCTTTTCCTCATTGACTCCCTTCACCATTCATACACTACTAACCATTGTAATAGTTTGCTTTGTACTACCCCAGAGTGTCTTTAGGCAAATAAATGCAATATCTTTTCCTGCTATACACACCATTTTATTTCCTACCCAATTTCTCTACAACTGCTTTGTTAAATTTACCATCCATCTCACATATACGATATAGCAGAGTTAACTTGTAGTCGCATGCTGTACATTAAATCAGCAGTCCTTATCCAGCCTATGTAGCTAAAGCCATGGACTCTTCCACCAACATCTCCCTATTCCCCGTCTTCATCCCTGCTAAATGCATCCTTCTCTAATTCTATGAATTTCACTTTTTAGATTCAACATATAAGTGAGATCAAGTAATATTTCTCTTTTTGTGTTTGTTTTATTTCACTTAGCGTAACAACCAGACTCATCCGTGTTGTCACTAGTGAGAGGCTATTTTTCTCTTTCAAGGTTGACTGATACTTGAGTGTGTGTGTGTGTGTGTATGTGTATGGCATAATTTATTTTTCTATTCATCTGTAGACAGACACTTAGGTTTTTTCCGTTCCATATCTGGGCTGTTGTTTAATAGTGTAATATAAAATATGGTTATGATATTTAATGATATTGTCGTATACTTGAAATTTGCTAGTAGAATTTTTTTTAAAGAGAGAGAGATAGTGAGAGAGAGAAAGAGATAATGAATTTTATTTAGTTTTCATGTGACTTTCATTGCTCTGACCCTTCATTGTGTATGTGGTGCTGGAGTTTGAACCTGCATCCTTGTGCATGCCTGGCAAGCACCGTTACTGCTGAGCCACTGCTCCAGCCCCAGTAGAATAGATCTTAAGTGTTCTTACTACACGTACACATGCACGCACTCACAAAACTAAGTAAAGAAATGGTTTTTACAATTTTTGGAAGAGCAGGGTTGAGGATGGGGATAATTTCTTCATTCAGCAGTCAAGCTCTCACTAGAAGTATGTTATTACTTTTCACATGTGGTTGCTGCAGCTAATGCAGGTTGCATTGCGGTTCTGACCATGGAGTGCTGCTGTGCACAGCAAGGAACCTCATCTGAGAACCTTGCCACTCACTTCCCCCTTTTCAGACTTCTTTCTGTTGATCCATTTCAATTTAATTTTTGTTCTAGAGATTTCCCCCCACTACCTCAGTCCTCAAAAGCTTCTTATTTATGTTTCACCCTGGGGTGCTACCAAAGCTCTTATTTCCTTAGATTATAATTATCTGTTTATTTGTCTATAAATCACAGAAAGTATCTTATAAAGTGCTTGCTCTAGTGTGGTTCTTGAATGTCCCCCAAAGGACCATGTGTTGAAGACTTGGTCCCCGCTAGTGGCAGGACTGGGAGGTGGTGGCACCTTCAAGAAGTGGGACCTGGCGGGAAGAAGTTAAGTCATTGGGGGTGTCCCTTGGAGGGGGCTATTGGAACCCTACTTCTTTCCTCTCCCACTCTTTGCTTCCTCCTTGTCATAACAGTCCTCTGCTAGGTGCTCCTGCCATGACAGACTCTGCAGCCACAGACTCAAGCAACAGGTCCAAACAACCGTGACTGAAACTGGGAGGCAAAATAAACCTCCCCTCCTTTTCTCTCATGTTTTTTTCACAGTGATTGAAAGTTAACATAGTATTCTCATGAGAGCTTCTTCAAGATGCTTTGTGAAAGCAGTGTGGTGTGACCCAATAAGTTAGAGAAATGCTATCTTTGACAGTCACAATATATATTTGCATATTCAAAGGTGCAGAAAACCTTATGAAAATAGGTCCATTAGTTTTGATATAACTCTGAGTGTGACACATGTTAATATAAGCTGTGAGGCTCTATGAGAAAAGCATCACAGAATCTCCAGCTCTTAGCAGTTTCTAGGACTGTGAGCCTGCTAAATGACAGGCTATCTTGCACATTACCCAGATGCTTGGTTGTGGAGAGGTTTTGTTTTGTTGTTGTTTGTTTGTTTGTTTTGTACCAGGGATTGAACCCAGGGGCACTTAATCACTGAGCTATATCCCTAGCCCTTTTATTTTTTATTTTGAGACAGGGTCTTGCTAAGTTGCTTAGGGCCTTGCTAAGATGCTCAGGCTGGCTTTGAACTTGTGATCCTCTTGCCTCAGACTCCCAAGCTGCTGGGATTACAGGCACATGATACCACACCTGACCTAGAGAAACATTTTATAAGATAGTTTTACACATAAGGGTTCACAGTGGCAAAAACCCTGGAGAGAGAGCTCTATAGGTCAGTTTCATATGAATAGATTGAATTCTATTGTAGGAGACATGGCGACATTCACCAAGTAAAGGGCATCTCAGGGAGGGTAACCAAGTTACTTAATGGATCCAGAAAACATTTAGGTGGGAATGGTGAGAAGTATTATACATATTCAGTTTGGAGAATAGAAGGAAAGTTAAGAAGAAAATTCTACCTGCAAATATTGAACAATGAGTAAGTTAACCTTTCACCTCACAAAAAATCAATAGTACAATAAGAAAAGACATACTTATTATAATAATGAAATAAATGCTCCAGTAGAGTCCTCTGGTTTGGAAAGGAAGGAGTGCCCACGCTGGAGGAATGGGTGGTGATGGGTAGTTGGGGGCTTTCCCAGAAGGCAGCATTTGAGGAAGTAAGTGGGAGCAAGGGCAGAGTGCTTCACAACACCTCAACCTTTGAAGAAGATCCTGACTGAAAATCAAGACTGGGTCTCTTTAATGTCAAATGTCATGAACACAGAGACTTGTTTCTCTGTCTTGTTCTACACTGACCACTACTGGGTTGTGGTATACAATCCCAGAAATTTACAAAGTACTTTTCAAATTATTGACTTAGAAGTGAATAACTGAACAATATTTTTTTAATTTTAGGTTTAACAATGATTCAATTGATTCTATTTCTGATTACATATTGTTGGTGATGGATTTTTTTCAAAAGGATGTGAAATAGTCTGTGGGTTTCAAAAAAGTGTTGATAATAAGTATATCGGTATATGACTGAAACACTTGTGGTTTACACTGCAAAATCTTGCCTAAGTGGATCATTCTGTGAGATAAGTGAATTCAAAATTTCTCTTTCTCCTCATTTTAAGTTACCAGAATTCTATATTATCAAAGGGGCTGAAATGTATTCAGAAAATAATAAGTTTCATATTCTTATGGGTAGAGTTCATTGCATTAATCAAAATGAAAATCCAAAATATCTAAATTAGTTTTATTAGAAAATGGCATTAAATGTTAAATTTCATATTTAAAAACATTTTTTCACCTACCCAATTCTTTGTGTTTTATTTTAAAATTCTAAAAAAATTATTTCATTGTTTTCTTTCATACTGAACTGAAAGGATTCACTTACTTTGAAGATTTGTTATATAAATTATTTATTTATTTATTTAAAGACCCAGAAATAACTATTGTTAAAAAATCAGAAAACTTGTTGTAACTCCTCTTTCTCAAGTGGGAGGATGCAGGAAATTGTCCCTCTTTCCAGTTTAGTTCATTGGAACTTGGTGGGGCTGTGTAAGTATTCTGGAAGTTTCTCTACAACATTCTTCCAAGGAAACTGAAGAGGGTTAATGGCTAACTTCTCACTGAAGACCACAGGGGTTTTTGTCATTATGTTGGCATTTCATCTTTCTTTTGATCTTGCATTGCCTCACAAGTGTCATCATGAGATAGAGCCAGCTGTAGAAGTTATACAGAGGCACCATTTGACTGTGAGAAGACCCATCATCCAGTTTGTGCATCAAATGGCATAACCTATGAGAATTACTATTTGTTTTGTGGTGCAAATAGGCTGATGTAATTCCACTACTGCGCAACTTGGTACAAAGGAAACTGTATTTGTCTGAAGGGCCATTTGCTTAGATGAAAACACAACCTTGTGCCTACTTGAAGAGTGAAAATACCTTCCAGAGAACATCGTAAGTCATTATTTTCAGTTGACTATAGTTTTTAAATTTAAGTATTTGGGTAACAACATATTTTCAAATTGAAATGTTCTGAATTTTTCTGACTTAAATAAGGATCAATTTCATCAACAGACTGTCATTCATACCTAACTAAAAGGTGCAATTACATCTTGTCTGCCTCCAAGTTTCAGGGCTAGTAGATTCACTTTCAAAAGCAGTCTGAAGTTCTCTCAAAAAACTTAAACTAGAATTACCGCTTGATCCAGCAATCCCAATTTCAGGAATATATCTAAAGGAACTAAAATCCATGTGTTTGAAAGATATCCTCACTCACATGTTATTGCAGCGTGATTCACAGTGGCCAAGATATGCAATCAACTGAGTACACATGAATAGATAAATGGATAAAGAGAATGCGGTACATATGTGCACAGGGGTACTGTCCAATTTTTAAAAAGAAGGAGATTCAAATGAAATAACAAGAATGAATCTGGAGGAACAATACTCTAAGTAAAATAAGCCAGGCACAGGAAGATAAACATTGCATGGTCTCACTTACATGTGTAATCTAAAGAAACCAAATTCATAGATGGAGGGAACAGAATACTGGTTACCAGATGGCCCTAGATCAGGGGGCTGGAGTGTTCATAGGGAAAGGTATGATTAAGTCAAAGGGGACAAAGTTCAGTTAGCAATGAGGAATAAATTCTACTAATCTATTGTGTATGAGGGTCGTTATAATTCAATATATTGTACCTTGTAAAATTAGTGATATTGGATGTTACATGTGCTAATGACAAAGTAATGAACGGTAGGTGAGATGATCTCTATGTTATTTAACTTCCACTCCATAATGTATGCATCCACTATATCCTTACATTGTACTCCATAAATATATTGTCAATTAAAAAATGAAATAAAATATAAAGCAATAAAAAAATCAGAAAACTTGGTTACTGAATAAGACTATGGATTCTGTTCCTTTAGGATGTTTAAAAAAGATGTTTATTTATTTAAAATAATAAACCAGAAAACATTTTAGATATATTTATGTGTATTTAAGTATACATATATTTATTTATTTTTATTAATTAAATTTAGTTATTGATTCAATCAAAAATGCATCCAAAGTAACAATATGATATGTATATATTCTTAAATTAGATTTACCCCTTAGATCTCACCCTATTCTTCTATCCTTACCCCTCCCCAACTGGGCCCTCCCCACTCCTTCCTGATATATCTCTATGAATTCCCTAGGTTATGTATTACTATGCCTTTGCCGGGTCTAACACATGAGGGGTGACCATCTTTCACACAGGCCTGAGTCTAGCTCCAGCCTCCACAGATGAGTGAAGACATTCAACCCTTGGCTCTCTGGGTTAGGCTAACTTCACTCAACATGATTTCTTCCATCACCATCCATTTACCTTCAAAGTCTGCAATATAATTGTTTCTAATTGCTGAGTAAAACTCTATGGTATACATATAAACCACAGTTTTTGGATCCATTCATCCAGTGAGTGGCATCTGGGTTGGTTCCATAATTTAGTTATTGTGAATTGAGCTTTTATGACCATGGATTTTGCTGTGTCACTATAATGTGCTGATTCCAACTCCCCTGGAAAAATACCCAGGAGAGGGATACCTGGATCATATGGTGGGTTCATCCTTAAATTTTTGAGAGTACTTAACACTGCTTTCCAGAGGGGCTCTACTAGTCTGCAGTTCCACCAACAGTGTGCTAGTGTTCCTATCTCTCCGCAATCCCTCCAGCATCTACTATTGCTTATATTCTTCATTTTTGCCAATCCGACTGGTGTGAGGTGAAATCTTAATGTAGCTTTCATTTGCATTTCTCTGATTATTAGTGATTTAGAGCACTTTCTCATGTATTCATTGGCTTGTTCAATGTCCTCTGTTGAGAAGTTTCTATTTAGGTCTTTGGCCCATTTATTGATTGGGTTGTTAGTGTTTCTGAGGTTGAGATTTTTGAGGATTTTGTAAATTTTAGATATTAGTCCCCTGTCAAAGGAATTGATTCTCTCCCATTCTGTAGGAAGTCTCTTGATAATTTTGATTATTTCCTCGGCAGTGCAAAAGATTTTTAGCTTCATGACATCCCACTCACTGATTTTTGACTTTACCTCTTTCACTTTAGGAGATATGTTGAGAAAGTCTTTGCCTACACCCAAATGCTGGAGTGTTAGTCCTAACTCATCTTCCAGCAGTTGCAACGTAGCTGGTTTAATTCCTTGTTCCTTGACCCACTTTGATTTGGTTTTCATGCAAGGTGAAAGATAAGGGTCTAATTTCAAATTTCTGCAAGTGGCTGTCCAGTTTGTCCAGCACCATTTGTTGAATAGGCTGTCTCTCCTCCATGTTATATTTTATTCCCCTTTGTTAAAGATCAGATGATTAAAGATTTGTGGGTTTGTTTCAAGGTCTTGTATTCTATTCCACTTGTCTGCATCCCTATTTTGATACCAGTACCATGCTGTTTTTGTTACTACAGCTCTATAGTATAGTTTTAGATCTCGTATAGCAAAATCACATGTTTCATCTTTTTTGCTTAGTAATGTTTTGGTTATTCTGGGTTTCTTATTGTTCCAAATGAATTAGAAAATTGCTTTTTCTATATCTGTAAAGAATGACATTCTTGATGGGGATTGCATTGAATCTGTATAGTGCTTTTGGCAGAATGATCATTTTAATTATATTAATTCTACCTAACCAAGATCATGGAACATCTTTCCATTTTTGCAAGTCATCTTGGATTTCATTCTTCAGTGTCCTGTAATTTTCATTGTAGAGGTCTTTGATTTTCCTTGTTAGATTGATTCCCAAGTATTTTATTGTTTTCAAGGATATTGTGAATGGGACTGATTTCCTGATTTCTTCTTCTGCCCTATTATTGTTGGTGTATAGAAAAGCTATTAAGTTATGGGTATATTGATCTTGTAGCCTGCCACTTTACTAAATCTGTTTATAAGTTCAAGAAGTTTTCTGGTGAATTTCCAGATAAAGGATCATATCATCAGCAAAAAGGGAGTGTTGACTTCCTTTCTTTCTATTATTATCCCTTTGATTTCCTTCTCTTGCCTTATTGCTCTGGCTAGGGTCTCAAGAACAATATTGAATAAAAGTGGTTAGAGCATACAGCCTTGTCTTGTTCCTGAGTTTAGTGGAAATGCTTTCAGCTTTTTTCCATTTAGTATTATACTAGCCAAGGGTTTGGCATATATAGCCTTTACATAGTTTAATAGATTCTTTGATCATTATCTTCTCTAGAGTTGGGAACATAACAGGGTGGTGAATTTTATCAAAGGCCTTTTCTGCAACAATTGAGATGATCTTATGGTTTTTGTCCTTAATTTTGTTTAAGTGATGAATTACAATAATTGTTTTGCATATGTTGAACCAGCCCTGCATACCTGGGATGAAGCCCACTTGATCATGATGAATTATTTTCTTCATAAGATTTTGGATATGGTTTGCTAGAACTTTATTAAGGATTTTTGCGTCCAGGTTCATCAGGGATACTGATCTGTGGTTTTCTTATTTTGATGCGTTCTTGTTGGATTTTGGTATCAGAGTTATGGATGCTTCATAAAACTTGTTTGGGAGAGTTCCCTCCTTTTCAATTTCTTGGGATAACTTAATAAGGAAAGGTGTTAGTTCCTCCTCAAAAGTGTGGTAAAAATCAGTAGGGAAATCATCAGGTCCTGGGCTTTTCTTCTTTGGTAGACTTTTAATTTCTGTATGGATTTCAGTGCCTGTTATTAGACTGTTTAGGAATTCAATATCGACCTGTGTCAACTTGTTTGTGTCTAGAAATTTGTCCATGTCAATCAGATTATCTAATTTAGAGGAGTATAGATTTTCAAAATATGATCTTACAATTTGTTGGATTTCCATGGGGTCAGTGGTGATCACTCCCTTTTCATTGGTGATTTTATTGATCTGCTTCATTTCTCTCCTTCTTTTAGTGAGACTGGCTAGGAGTCTATCAATTTTATTTATTTTTTCAAAGTACTCGCTCTTTTTTTCATCAATTCTTTTTATTTATTTATTTATTTATTTATTTTTTTCTCAATTTCATTGATTTCAGCTCTGATCTTGATTATTTCCTGTCTTCTGCTGGCTTTGGGATTAGATTGTTCTTCTTTTTGAAGGGCTCTGAAATGGAGCATAAGCTTATTTATTTGGGATCTTTTTTCATTTTTAATGTGGGCACTCAGTGCTATAAATTTCCTCCTTAGGAATGCTTTCATGGTGTCCCAGAGGTTTTGATATATTGCATCTTTGTTCTCATTCTCTTCCAAGAATTTTTTAATTTCTGCGCTCACGTCTTCTTGGATCCATTCTTCATTTAATAGGGTTTTATCAATCTCGGTGAATATGTGTTTTCTATTATGATTTTTACTGTTGATTTCTAGGGTCATGGCATTATGGTCTGATAGGATACATGGAATAATGTGTACTTTTATGTATTTGCTGAGATTTCCTTTGTGAATCAGAATATGATCTATTTTGGAGAAGGATCCATGTGCTGCTGAGAAGAAGGTGTATTTTTCTGATTTGGGGTGGATTATTCTATATGTCTGTTAAGTCCATTTGATTTATGGAGTTGTTTAGGCTGGAGATTTCTCTATTGATTTTTTGTTGTTGTTGTTGTTGTTTTGATGATCTTTCTGTTGATGACAGAGGAGTATTGAAGTCTCCCAGTATTATTGTGTTGAGGTCCACAAGTGGTTTTATGTCATGAAGTAATTTATTCACATAGTTTGGAGCACTGTTATTTGGAGAGTATATATTTATTATGGTTATTTCTTCCTGTTGTAGGGTTCCCTTTACTACTAAGTAGTGGCCTTCTTTATCTCTTCTGATTAGTTTATGTTTGAAATCTACTTTGTTGGATATTAGTATTATGAGGCCAGCTTACTTTCTTGGGCCATACACATGGTAGATTTTTTTCCATCCTTTCACCCTTAAACTGTGGATGTTGTTGACTGTTAGTTGGGTTTCTTGTAAGCAGCATATTGTTGGATTTTGATTTTTGATCCAGTCTGCTAGTCTGTGTCTTTTGAGTGGTGTATTTAAACCATTCACATTCAGTGTTATAATACAAGTGTGTGTGCGGTTCATAATCATTGTGTATTATTAGTAAGTTCTGTGATGTCTTGGTTGGGTATTGATAGGACGTACTTTTATTGAATTTTCTCTGTTTGTGAGTTTTGGGTATTGATTACTTGTTCTGTCTGGAGCGTATCTTTGAGAATCCTTTGTAAGGCTGTTTTTCTGTTACGAATGTTGGGAACATGAGGTTCAGCTGGCTTGTAGGAGAATTGGTGGTAAACAACTCTAAGGGGTTCAGCTGGCTTGTAATTAGCAAATTGCCTGACCGCATGACTAAGCTATTCGGCCACTCATTTGTTACAATTGGAGAAAGGTGTTTGTATTGTATCCTATTGGCTGTTGTAATGGATAAATAGAGTAGCAGCTAGTC
>PVKS010025242.1:0-30097 GCA_004027875.1 Aplodontia rufa
GCCAGCTGCACCTTGCACTGTTACAAACTAAGATTACATCTGTATTAGTGCCTCTCAAGCACTGCTCTAAATCTCTGAAGATAAACATCACAGACAAATTTATGGCTCTCCATTTACTAGTCAGTCTTTTGAAACCTCCCGGTTTAGGGATAAATACTCTGGATTGTGTGCCCCTTTCAGGCCCCGCCCTTGGCCTGCAGGCTACAGGGAGAGGTGCGACCTCAATTTTTCAGTGTTTAGGGTGACAGAGTAGTTAGTCCTGCTGCAGACTTAAAAAAAAAAAAAAAAACCTAATACAGCCATATCTTCATCAGATTGCGAGTTTCTGAACATCAGTAGCCAAGTGTCAGACCTTTATAAAAATTTCTTAGGCTTCCAAAAGAGTCGAGGCATTTTTTTAAAATCAAAGGTAATTGTATTATTAAGGTCATCAGGACCAATGGAGAGTACTGTGATCCTTTTGACACTTTATGGGTAATTTCTAAGGAATCTTCCTACATAAGTCACATTGCAGAAAAAAGAATAAAAGTGGAGAAAGACTCTACTTGCAACCAAGAGGGAATATTGGAACTGGGTATATCCAAGCAAGAGGAAACAGCCAAGAAAAGACTACAATCTGAATGGAAATTGTTCAAGACACTAATGACAGGCAATGAAAGACGAAGATCCCTGAGAGGTGAGAAACAAGCAGGGTGAGCCCCATGACTGCCCAAGATCGCCCAAACTCACCTGGGAAGGTTCCAGGCCCTGGCTCAGGTCAGGGGGTTCCAGGCAAAGCCCCAAGGACTCCTAGAGTTGAGGAGATGGAGCAGAGAGACCAAGGAAGCAAAGGCAGGTAGAGTAGGCAGGACAGGGAGAAGTACCAAAGAGAGAGATTTACAGAGAGAAAAGTCTGAACTTCTGCAGAGGGTAAGTTTTTAGCAGGGAATGGTCAGCATATGTATGGGAAGGAATTATCAAATTCTGGAGGAAAAACCATCAAAAGGAATAGTTCCCTGTGCACATAAAGGGCAAGAGAGTCCTGTTTCCGACAATTACACAGGAAAAACACATCATTCATGGACCAGATATTGCCTCAGTAGTAGAGAGTAATTATCTCTATACTGAGAGTATTGCTCTCAATGCATCTAATGACTCACAAAGGCAACACCTGAAAAGATCAAACTGTTTCCAAGTAACTTCAGCAAACATAACTTTAGAATGTTCATGGGAAAATGAAATGATCCATCCCCCCACATGATGAAATTCACATTATGGAGCCTCCAGTAAAAATGCCAGGAATGTAACAAAGCAGGAAAATTGAACTCGTAATGAGCAGAAAAAGCAACCAGGCCAAACTTACCCAACACTGACACAACTATTGGAAAATGGAGAAGAAAATTAAAGTGAGTACACCACATTCCCTATGTTTCAAAAGGTTAAGAAGGGGCATGGAAGATACAAAAAGACTCAAAGGAAACTTCTGGAAATGAACGTGACAAAGAATGAGATGAATAGTACACTAAATGGGATAAAGGGCAGATTAGAGATTGCAGAAGAAAAACTCAGTGAACGTGAAGACTTAAAAGGAAACTATCCAAAGTGAAAAACAGAGATAAAAGTAACTTAAGAATAAAAAATATCACCAGTGACTTGTGGTGATCCTAAAGAGGACTATTACAACTCTAGCTAGACTTACAATGAAAAAGAATATTAATGATGTCTACAGATACTAAAATTTTAATATCATGAGCAACTTTATGCTCATAAGTTTGTCTTGGAGGTTCTAGCCAGTGTACTGAGGCAAGAAAAAGAAATAAAAGATCTGAATTAGAAAGGAAGAAGTAAAAATCTGAAGGAATCTACAATAAAATTGCTACATCTAATAAGTGAGTTCAGTAAGGTTGCCAGATACAAGATCACTATTTTAAAATTATTCTACATACTTGCAACAAGCACTCCAAAATTGAAATTAAGAATAGTACTATTGGGGGTTGGGGATTTAGCTCAGGAGCGGTGGCTCAGCGGTTACGGTGCTTGCACCGCATGCGCAAGTACTCAAGTTCAAACCCCAGCACCACATACACAACAAGGTCTTGGAGCAATGGAAGCCATGTGAAAAACTAAATAAAATTGATTCTCTCTCTCTCTCTCTCTCTCTCTCTCACTGTCTCTCTCTATTAAAAAAAAGAATAGCACCATTTATAATTGTATCGAAATTAAGAAGAACTTAGGGATATATCTGACAAAAGAGTGAAGAATCTGTGTATTAAAAACTAGAAAATGCTCCAGAAAAATTAAAGAAGACCTAAAGAAATGGAAAAATAGATGTTGTTCATGAGTTCATATTAAAAATCCCAGCAGACTTTTCTTGGGGGGGCACATGGGATTGAACCCAGGAATACTTAATCACTAAGTCACATCTTCAGGCCTTTTTATTTTATTTTTTTTTATTTTGAGACAGTGTCTTGTGCAGTTGCTTAGGGCCACACTAAATTGCTGGGGCTGGCTTTGAACTTGCAATTCTGCTTCAGCCTCCCAAGCTGCTGGAATTATAGGCATGCACCACTGTGCCCAGCCCCAAGACTTTTTTTTTTAATAGAAATTAATAAACTCATTCTAAAAGTCATGTGGAAATGCAAAAACATCTAGAATAGTCAAAACAACTTTGAAGAATAACAAAGTGATAGTACTGGATACTATCTATTTTAAGATCCATTATATGATAGCTCTTATGGTTTGGGTACGAGGTATCTCTCAAAAGCTCCTATGTTCATGCAGGAATGTTCAGAGGTGAAATGATTTGGTTATGAGAGCTGTGACCTAATCAGTAGGTGGATCCATTTGATGGATTAATAATTTGAAAGGATTACTGGGTGGAAACTCTAGGCAGGTGGGGTGTGGCTAGAGCACAGGGTCATTGGGGGCATCCCCTGAGGTTTATCTTCCCTTGGCCCCTTTCCTTCTCTCTCTCTCTGTTCCCTTGGTGGAGCAGTACTCCTCCACCAAGATGTTCTTCCTCATCATGGGCTCAGAGCAATGGAGTGGGTCAGACATGGACCGAACCTCTGAAAATGAGCCAAAATAAACTTTTCCTTCCTGTAAGTTGTCCTTGTCAGATATTTTGGTCACAAGGATGAAGAATTGAGTAACATGGTAGCTACTATTATGAAAACTGTATGGTATTGGCACAAAGACAGACAAATAAGTACAATAGAAAGGAGGAAACACAAAGACACACACACACACACACACATATCAACAACTATTTTTTTAGAAATGCAACAGCAATTCAGTGCACAAAGGATTTTTTTTTAAAATGTGGTACTAAAGTAATTAACTATCCACAGGCAAGAATAATGAACTTCAAACTAAACTTTTCACCATATAAAAAGTATTTCAAACTGAATTATAAATTGTGTAACCTAAAATTATAAAACTGCTAAGAGAAAGCATAGGAAAAAAACCTTTGTGACCTTTTGCTAAACCTGACTTGATCAAAATTTAAAATGTCTGCTCTTCAAAAAGCTATATTGCTGTACTGTGTGCATCTAGGAATACGTGACAACAAATCCCATCATTATGTACAACTATAATGAGCTAATAAAAAAAAAGAATTCCATACACTTTACATAGAACTTTTGTGGCTAGGAAATGTAGTCTAGCTTCAAACTGCTTAACTATGGATTGTTTATAGGGATACCTTTCCAAAAAGTGAAGCATGGTAGGGGTCAAGAGATCAATAGAGTAACTTCAGAGTGAAAAAATTTAACAAACATGAAGTCTAGGTGATTAAGGTCAAAAACAACCGTAACAATTCTGGTTAACATGCTCTACTTTTGATATGATGTGATAGAAATAGCACTTTACCTCTGTAATCTTCCTTTCAAAACCCAATAACACCAGTCAAGTCATGAGACAAACATTAGATAGACCACAATTGAGGGACACTGAAGACAGTTAAGTTCATTAAAAACAAGCAAAGTGGGGCTGGAGCCGTGGCTCGGTGGTAAAGGCGCTTGCCCGGCATGCCTGGGTATCCAAGTTCTAACCCCAGCACCACGTACACAGCAAAGTCTCAGAGCAATGAAGGTTGCATGAAAAACTAAATAAAAATTGTTTCTCTCTTTCTCTCTCTCTCACTGTCCCTCTCTTAAAACACGCACACACACGCACACACACAAAAGCAAAGTTTGAGGAACTGTCACTGCCCTGAAAAGACACAGGAGTCATGATCACTAAACGCACTCTGGTATTCTAGATGGAATACTGTCACTTAATAAGGACACTGGGTGAAAAACTAAGCAATCAGAAAGGAGTATAGATTTAGTTAATATATCTATGCTTGTTATTAGGACTATACTAATGTAAAATGTTAATAATAGGGTAAAAGGGGATGGATGATACCACATCTATGACTGCAACGAAAGATCACATCCATGTACTTTTGATATTCAACTATTAAATTAATGTGGTATTTGTGAGTGTGTGTATATAAAACATATATATGTTTACCTTAAATACATAAAGTGACAAATGTACAATTTTATTTTTAAAAGTAAACATTTTATAATTAATGGAAATTATAAAAAAGAAAATGAAAAGATAAGCTATAATTTGGGAGAGAATATTTGAAAATGCACACAACACACACAAGTATTTATGATGACAAACGTACCCGCAACTCTCAAAATTCAACAGTAAGGGAACAAATAATTCATTTTTATTTTTATTTTTCAAAAAAGGGAGAGTGTGAGAGGGAAAGACAGATCAGTTTCATTTATTTTTTCATCTGGCCCTGTTTCTCGGACACTTAGTTGTGTATGTGTTGCTGGGGTCTGAACCCAGGTCCTTGCACATGCCAGGCAAGTGCTGCAACCGCTAAGCCACTGCTCCAGTCCACAGATAATTTATTTTTAAAGTAAAAGATTAGAACAGACCAAAAAAAGATACATGTAGCTAACAAATAAGCATTTTAAAGATATTCAACATCTTTGAAAAAGGCAAATTAAAATCACAGGGAGGGAACAATATGCACCTGGAAACACAGAAACAAGCAAAAAATCTGACCTTACTAAATGTTGGCGATGGCGCAGAGAAACCAGAACTCTCATACGATTTACTGGGGAAGCAAAATGGCACCAATGCTTTGGAAAACAATTTGGCTGTTTCTTAGAAAGGAAGCCTACAACTCCTGTGTGACCCAGGCATTCCACTCTGAGGTCTTTACCCAGAAAAAACAAAAGCAATTGCTCATAAAAGACCTGTACAAATGTCTTCAGCAGTTATATTTGTAATATTCCTAAGTAGGAAATATCTAAAGGTCCCTCCGGAGGTAAAGGGATATATCCATACAACGGACTACTATTCCTCAACAGTAAAAAGGAATGAATCTAACACAGGGAAGCAGTTCAAACTAAGTATGCTTAGTGAGAGATATCAGACACCCCCTCTGAAAAAGAGAAAAGAGTAAATACCCAGGAGCCCAAGGCCTCACACATGTCAGGCAAGTACTCTACCACTGAGCCACCATTCCCAGCCCAGAATACACACTCTTATGGAAAATTGTAGAAAATGCCAACCATTGCATAGTGATGGAAAATTTACCAGTATTTGCCTGGTGATGGGGTAAGAAGGTGTGTGGAGAAGGGAGGAGGGACAGATTATGGAAGGGTAATAAGAAACTAACTTTTGGGTAATATGTATTTTATTACCTTTTTAAAAAATATATATAGAGAGAAAAAGAGACATTCAATTTTATTTATTTTTCCATCTGTTTTTTATTTTTCTGACACTTAGCTGTGTATGTGGTGCTGGGTGCTTGGTGATGGTGCAAAGAAACCAGAACCCTCATACAGTTTACTGGGTAATAGGAATTACTGGGTCCTTGAGCGTGCCAGGCAAGTGCTGTAACTGCTGAGCCACTGCTCCACCCCCTACTTTTATTATCATGACTATGATGGTGGTTTCACAGGTACATGTTGGTGTCAAAAGTTGTACACTTTAGTTATAAACAGCTTACTATATGTAAGTCATAAGGCTGTTCTGAAGCCATGGGAAGGAATAAGTCCTATTAATGATTTCTCTCTTTCTTCCTCAGAGCACTGCAGCCCAGCTGTCCAGCCCACGGTTAGATGGTGGATGAGAACAGAGAAAGAAGACACTTCTGCCATGTGAGTGCTTGCAATCCAGTTTTGGTCAGATACAATGGATATGTACACATACAAAACGATGTACTATACGGATCACTCGTACAATGCTAAGGCAACAATTTATTTTCACATTTGAAATGGAGAATTATTCTCCAATGGAATTATGAAATTTCTGCCACTGTCTGATAGCCAATATTGTGGGACCTATGCAGCTAATCTATGAAAGGAGCATCATTGTTTTTTATTTCACTTATTTATTTGGTGCTGGGGACTGAACCCAGAGCCTTGTGCATGCTAAGCACATGCTCTAGCACTGAGCTGTACCCACAGTCTCTCCTCTTTTTAATTTTTTTTTTGAGACAGGGTCTCTTTATGTTACTCAGGCTGGTCTCAAACTCCGGGGTTCAAGTGATCCTTCCAGGCCAACCTTCCAAGTAGCTGGGAGCACAGGCATGAGTCACCCCACCCAGTAGAAAGGGATCATGCAGTTTGCTTTCTGTTTTCCTCTGGGGACATCCTGGTTGAGCTACGTGGACATGGGACCTATGACTTTCATCCATTAATTTTACCAATGTCTTGAGCATCTACTACGCTCCACGCAGAGTGCTGGGCATCAGAACCACCATGGTGAGCAGAATGACAGGATTCCTTCCTCCTTGGGGTTCACAGCATCAAGACTTCCTATTTATCAAGAGGTTGGCAAGTCACAACCCATCTGGGCCCCTAAAGAATGCCTAGGCTGCAGGTGTGGTGTAAGGAGTAGATTAACACAGATCAGGGTTTTTCAGACTGTAAATTGCAGCCCATCAGTGGGTTGTGAAATCAATCTAGTGGACAGAGATCAGCACTGCAATACATAAATAAATGAAATAGAATATATGAGAGTCATCCCATACAGTTAGGGTAAGGGAGGCTTCTTTCGAGTATGTGGGTGTACTTGTGTATGTTAAATCATGATGTAAAACATATTTCTTAATGTAGATTACGGCCAAAAAAGTTTGAGCAATACTGGCTAATGGGATTCTGAGGTCCCTCAACTCTATTGTTCTAAAGATTTCTGAAAGTGATTGCCTCCTTTCAAGGACTTCAGGATCATATTTGGAACTATTATTTCTTTCATTGATTTGGTACCAAACTTTTCTAACTTGAATTCAGTTTTGGTCTTTTAAAGCATATAGTATAGCTATACCAATGTAGCAATATGAACTTTTAAGGACAACTCTCATGTTTTATCTATCTTTTAAAAAATCTTTCTTGCATCTAGCCAGAACTGCACATAGAAGGTTTTCAATAAACTATGGATTTTATTTTATTTTATTTTATTATTTTTTTAAAATTTTTTTAATTTTGAGCAACCTTACAAGATTTTAACAAAATAATATAAAATGTGTATAAAATATGTATATATTCTGGATATTGCAATTATCCCCAGGAGTGCCCCCCCAATTACCCTCCCTTATCCCTCCCTTCCCCTTCCCATTATAACTCTAAAAAAAGAATTAGATTATAAAGCATTACATCTTATCTGGATTTAACTCGTTTATTTTTTAAAGAGAGAGGGAGAGAGTCCATTTTATTTAGTTTTTCATGTGACTTTCATTGCTCTGACACTTCCTTGTGTACATGTCACTGGAGTTTGAACCCATGTCCTTGTGCATGCCAGGCAAATGCTATATCTGCTGAGTCACCTCTCCAGCCCCTAGATTTTGGTTTTCAGAAAGGACTTTGGTTTAAGTCTGTATGTATAGATCAAGGGCTACCACATGCAGGACAAGTACCTTCCGCTGTGCTCATCGTGAGAGGTGCTGTGAACGTAAACATACACCTCTAATTATAGCTCTTCAATTCTACTTTCCAAATGTTCAGAGGTTCCTTTGCGAGAGTGAAAGCCCAAGGAGCCCTCTGGGCCACAGCACAGTTGACACAGGCCATCTACTTATGGGACAGACATACTGGAGCCTGGTCTATAAAATTGAGCAACTGGGCAGCCTCTGTCACATAGGCAAAAGACCCCCTCCCTCTGCCCTCACACCTCTTTCCTGCAGAAGTGCTGGTTCCCAGAGCTGGAGCCGTGGCTCGGTGGTTATGGCGCTTGCCTGGCATGTGCAAGTATATGGGTTCAAACCTCAGCACCACATACACAACTAAGCATCAGACCAACGAAAGCCATGTGAAAAAATCAATAAAAATTGATTCTCTCTCTCTCTCTCACTGTCCTCTCTTAAAAAAAAAAAAAAAAAAACAGAGAAGTGCTGGCTTCCTCAGCACCTTGACCTGCCTGACCCTGGTCTTTAAGTTCTGGACTCTGGTATGGTACCACAAGGACCCTGAAAACTGACTTCTCTGGATACAGTTGGGCCATTCTGGAGGGAGTTCCAGTCCCTGTAAGAAATACAAAAAGGTCACTCATTGGTGGCCAGAACAGAAAAACAAAATCACTCTTTCCGTAGGAAAGGAGGCTCCCCCAGCTCAGTCCTGCTCGGCCACGTGACTGAGGTGGTCTCCAGGCCAGGCAGGGCGCTGGGGGAGGCTGGGAGAGGAGCAGGTTTTCAGGTGGAGCAGAGGGGTGTTGGCACTTCTCCTGAGAATGCTGAACTTCAGGGAGGTGACAAGAATAGCAAGCATTGTCACTGGAATTCATCTGCAAGGCATCTTTCTGAGAAAGGAATGTGGCTTTCTGAAAATCCTCAGCAAAATCAACCACAATCCTATCCTGGCAAGCTGCCTCCTAAGGCTGTGACCTTGCCTTTGCCAGTCTCTGCAGTTCAGTGTTAATTTCTAGAATGGGAGAATTCGCAGTCCGAACAGTCCATTCATTTCCACAAACAACGTTTGAGCACATGCTACGATTCAGGTACGGTGCAGGGCAAAGGGGCAAAGTCAGGTGAGCGTGTTTATATCGCTAACCTGGCCATCCTGCAAATAACTGTTGCTGTCTTTGTTTTACCAGACACAGAAACTGAATCTTTTTTTTAAAAAGAGAAGGACAGTGTGTGTACGTGTGTGTGTGTGTGTGTGTGTGTGTGTGTGTTGGGGGGAGAATCAGTTTTATTTAGTTTTACATGTGACTTTCATTGCTCCAACACTGTTTTATACGTGGTGCTAGGATTCAAACTCACATCCTCACGCATGCCAGGCAAGCACTGTAACCGCTGAGCCACTGCTCCAGCTCCAGAAGCTGAGTCTTAAAATGGAAAAATAAATTGCATGGTGGGTTTTTGTGCACATGACTAGATGTCACGCTTCACATCACACAACTATGCTTTAAGTCCTGGGGAAATAGAGATGGAACAGCCATGTCCAAAGGGTCCTGAGGTCTGGCAGATCTCCCTGGAAGCAGAGAAGGGTGCCTGCCACCTCCTCACTCCTTGGAACTTCCTGCTTCTCCTCATTCATTCCTTAACGAATATTTCTAGGCACTTTTCAAAACAACAGTACACAAGAGAGGCAGCAGAGTTTACATTTCACTAGAGAGGACAAAAAATAAATATGTATAATTAAAACGTATTGTTAGCTGGAGCAGTGGCTCAGCAGTAGAGCATTTGCCTGGCATGTGCGAAGACCCAGGTTCAAAGCCCAGCACCACATACACGGCTAAGTGTTGGAAAAACAAAAACTGTCTCTCTCTCTCTCTTTCTCTCTCTCTCTCAAAACAAATGAACATAGTGTAGTTACTGATAGTAATAAATATCACACCAAAAGAAATCAGGTACTGTTACTATTAATATATTAAACTGGTTGGCGGATCCTTTTTTTTTTTTTTTTAAAGAGGCAGGGGAGAGAGAGAGAGTCATGTGGCTTTCTTTGCTCTGACACCTCATTGCGTATGTGGTGCTGGGGTTCAAACCTGGATCCTCGCGCATGCCAGGCAGGCGCTGCAACCGCTGAGTCATGGCTCCAGCCCCGATGGGTGGCTTCTTAAGTGTTCGTCTTGTCACTGTGCTTCGTGACGCACTCACTCCTTATGTATGCTCACTATTTGTTGTTTGAGGGCAGTGCTAGATCACAAGAAAATCTACTTATAAAAAGTTTGGGGTAAGCAGCAGAGAGGGCTTGTGATGTGGTGTGGGTTGTCTCAAATAGTGTCATCAGAGAAAGCTTCGCCACAGAGACAAGTTTAGCTGTAATCAGAGGGAGAATGCAGGGTAAAGATCTCAGGAAGGACCAAGAAGTTCCTCTGAACACAGGACTACAGGGACAGGAGTGGGATGGTTCTTCAGGGAAGCACCTCTTCCTGCTCCAGGGAGAGGGAGAGGTGGGTGAGGCTGGAGAGGAGAAAGGGAAGGAGGAGGTGGGTGAGGTTGCAGGTCAGACTCTGGGGACACCTGGTGTGGATGCTGCTCTAAGTGTAATGGGAAGTGGGTTTTGTTATGAAAAATTAGTCTCTGGGCGCTTGCTGCTGCCCCCCACTGCTTTGGGCTCCATGAGGATGTGCCACAAACTAGCCTCTTCCCCCTTTGCAGATCCATCAACTCCACAGAGCTAGGACTTTTGTTTTTACAGGGCAAGGAAGCAGAACAAGTCAGGGTATCATTTTATGCTGCCTTTACCAGTGACAATTAAATCCATGTGGCTACTAAGTTTCAAGTTCAAGTATATCTAGGAAAACCTTGCTCTCATCACTTGCTTCGTATAGTGTCCGTTTCTTAGGTGAAACAGCAGCTTCACTCTATCGTCTTTGCTTTCACAACAAGCCCCCGCTGCAAGAATTTTATGCTGGAGATGGGAAGGGAAAAAGGGTGTCACCTGGCCATCTCACCTGCCAACCACCAGCTGGAAAACTCCACCTTTCTCCATTTCTGGCACATCAGGAAGGCTTCCGTTAGGTTTATCCAATTACTCTAACTTGTTTATGGTTATAATGATGATTCATTGATTTTTTTTTCCTGATTTGGAGTTAAAGCCAGACATTTAATATCAAAGTTTTGGTTAAATAGCAGACATATGTTTTAAAAGGCAGAACTCATTTGAGAAGTAGGTCATATATATGTCACTGAAGGAATAAGCAACAAAAGAAAAAATAAATAAGTTGACTTCATCAAAAATTAAAACTTTGGTGCTACAAACATAAAGAAAATGAAAAGATAATTCATAGAAGGGGAGAAAATATTTGCTAGTCATATAACTGATAAGGGACTTGTGTCCAAAATATATAAAGAACTTTTACAACTCGTAAGAAAGCAAATCATTCAATTTAAAAATGGGCAAAGGATTTGGATAGACATTTTTCCACATAATATATACAAAGGCCAATATGCACATGAAAAGATGTTCAAATTTATAAGTCATGGCTGGAGCAGTGGCTCAGTAGTTACGGTGCTTGCCTGGCATGCACAAGGACCCAAGTTCAAACCCCAGCACCATGTATGCAATGAAGAGTCGGAGCAATGAAAGTCACGTGAAAAACAAAATAAAATTGATTCTCTGTCTCACTGTCCCTCTCTCAAAAAAAGTATTATTAGTCATTAAGGAAATACAATAGAGAACCACAATGAAATATCACTTCATACCCATTAGGATGACTGTAATAAGAAAACAGATCATAGCAAGTGTGGCTTAGAGTGTGGCAGTGTTGGAACCTTGATACCCTGACGATCGGGCATGAGGTGGTGTGTCTGCTTTGCAAACCAGCCCAGCAGTTCCTCTGAATGCTGAGCTAAGCTACTGGATGACCCCACGGCTCCACTGCTAGATATACACCCCAGAGAAGCCAGGACTGTTCATAGAAGCATTTTCCATCATAGCCAAAAAGTGGAAATGACCCAATGTCTACCAGCTGACGATTAGATTAAAAATGTGCTTCATCCATAAAATGGAATACATACTCAGTAGTGAAAACAATTGAGCCACTGATTCATGATACAATGTGAATGAATCTTGAAAACATGGTAAGTGAAAGAAGCCGGTCAGTCACCAAAGAACGCGGCAAATGATTCTTTTTTTTTTTTTTAAGGTGCTGGGGAATCAAACTCAGGGCCTCGGGCATGCTAGGCAAGCTCCACACCCTCAGAACTATAATATCTGATTCCTTTTATAGGGAATATCTAGAATAGGCAAGTCCACAGAATCAAAAAGGGCAGTGGTTGCTTGTAGTGGGGAGAGAGCGTTGATTGATGGAGGGTGGGGAGCAGCTACTGAGAGGTGTGGGGATTTATTATTTATTTGTTTTTTAAGAGAGAGGGACAGTGTGAGAGAGAGACAGAGAGAATCAATTTTATTTAGTTTTCCACATGGCTTTCATTGGTTCAACACTTTGTTGTGGACGTAGTGCTGGGGTTGGGATCCTCGTACTCACGCATGCCAGGCACGCACCGTAAACCCACCTAAAGTGTGGGGTTTCTCACAAGGCGATGAAAATGTTCTAAAGTTTGACTGCAGTGATGGTTGTAGAACCTTGGGAATATCCTAAAAAGCACTGAATTGTACACTTTCAGTGGGTAAACGACACAGTATGTGAATTACATCTTAATAAAGGTGTTAGAAGTAGTAGACTAATGATCCTGAATGGATCAATATTGTTAGCTCTGCCACACAAAGTAATTTGCACCCCGATTCTTGGCACAGTAGGCGGGAGAGGCGGAGGAAACTTCCTGAATGGAAAATGTAGCAGTGCTCATAGTGCTAGTCACATTATTATCCGTAGTGACTACGATTGATATGGTCTTTATGGTCAGCAAAGCACTTTCACATTTATTTGGTGGATTTCTTCCACTCACTTGGATCCCTTGAGAGAGACGGCATTACACACATCTGAGACCTGAGGGAACTGGGGTTCAGAGAGTTTGGGGGGTAGGTGAGATCATTGGGTTGTAAGAGCTGGGAGTCCTCACCCGCCTCCTTCAGACCTGTCACTCCACTGAGCCTGAGAGGGCAGGGGCCATGTTCTGTCTTGTTCACAGTGGCAGTAGCAGGGTGAACCACACTCTGAACTCTGCAATTAGGTTCTTAGCTCCTTCTTGGAAAGGAGACCAAGAAGGCCAAGTGAGAGAGAAGGCACACCCTAGGGTGCAGCACTGTGGGTGCTGGACAGCAGCCCAGTGTCCAACAGTCACACTGACTTGATCCCTGGGTATCCACCAGGCATATCTCAGACGGGAAGGCTTCCCACTTCTAGGGGCCGTGTGCATTGTTCCTAGCCAACCTGTGCCCTTCTGGAACTTTCCTGTGGGGCTGCCGGATCATCTCAGCCTGCTTCCCAGACTCCCACCATCTTGAACTTCTTGTCAGCATTTGCACCACAGGGAGAAGCTGGGTCCCTCAAGGAAGAAGGTGCTATTCACAAGGTGCAGTGGCAACCTATAAAGAAGAAACAATCTCACACCCATGTGACTGTGCTGGTGAACCTGAATGGACAGAGGGAGCTTGTTTTCTGCTCCAACAGAGGGCAAAGCTTTCTGCCTAAAATATTGTGTTGCTTGTTGGTTAAGTTTGGTTGTTTGTGTTTTCAGATGGTAGTAGGAGAAGAACCAAAGACACGCACTGATTGCTGGTGTTTTCTCCTTCCCCTGGGCCAGGAATTGAGGAGCCAGATGTTCTTGTGGAAAGTCTTGGATTTGGAATCACACAAACGGGGCTATAAAACCCATTTCTTCTGTATACTTGGTGTTTTCTCTGAACTCATGATCCTCTTCTACCAAATGCAAATCTCACAAGGCTCTAGTGAGAGAAGTAATTTATTCAAGGCTCATAGCCAGTAAACAGCAGAGATTGGATTTAAACCCAAGACTTTTTATTCTACCTCTCTATGTGGCTGAATGAGATCTTGAACATGAAAGGCATGTGTGAACTGCATGTAGAAGCATTTTCTGGCTGTGAAACTGGGGACATTTCCCTCTAGGGCTGGAGGCTAGGAAGGTAAAATGGGAGTACATAAGGCCTGTTTTTCCTCATTATTCAGGGTCAGAGTGTGTGCTCCGTTCGTCCCCTTCAGAGGGTTCATAACTGGGAAGAGCTCCTGCTTCTCAGCCTTGGCCATGCAGAGGCAGGGCCATGGCTCTAAGTGTAGAGGAGACGCTGCTCAGATGAGCTTCTGCCCAAGCACATCCTTGGCCTGGCTCCTTCCACAGCCCTCCTGCTTTATACCCTCGCTGCATTTGGGCCACACCAGGAAGAGATGGGACAAAAACAATGCCCTGTCCCCGCAACATGACCAGCCTAGAGAACTCAGGCCTAAAACACACTTGGTTCCTGTGCCATTCCCTTTAAAGGTCCACGTGTAACTGCGTGACTTGCTTTCCTTCTTGGGACAGTTGGCACAAGGTGGGTGGGGCTGGTCCTACCCCTGCAGTGGCAGGGTTCATGAATGGTGATGGCTAGAAGTGAGGGTCTAGACTTCAGAATCAGGCAGCCCCCACTGAACCCCAACTCCCTGGTATTTCTGTGTGACCTTCAATCTCTCCGCATTATACTTCACGTTTTCTGTAAAGTGAGGGTCATGGTGCGTCCTCTTTCTAGGGCTGGAAGGCTTCTACCAGGAAGCTTGGTGTCGCCTGGTGCCGAACTTCAGTAACTAGAAGTTCCTTCCTCCTTTCTGATTCCCACTCCTTTCTTTTCCCTTACACTCTGCATTATTAAGGTAACATTGACAAATTTTAAAAAATGTATACATTTAAGGAATATAATGTGATATTTTGATATAAACATACATTGTGAAATGAATATCATAATTAATTTTTTTAAAGAGAGAGGGTGAGTGAGAGAGAAAGAGAGAATCAATTTTTTTTTTCATCTGGCCTTTGTTCCTCTGACACTTAGTTTTATATATGGTGCTGGGGTTTGGACATGGGTCCTTATGCATGCCAGGCAAGTGCTCCAATTGCTGAGCCACTGCTCCAGCCCCTCACTTATCTCAGTTACCTTTTAATTATTTTTTGGGGGCGTGAAGTGAAAACACTTAAAATATACTCTCAACAAATTTCAAGTAGCAATGCATTGTCATACTTTGTAATCACCATGTTGTACTTGAGACCTTCAGAACTTGCTCATTCTGTATTAACTGAAACTTCAGACTCTTTGTTCAACACCTCCACATTGTCCCTGCCCCCACGTCCCTGCCCCCATAACTATTGCTCTGCTCTCTGCTTCTATGAGTTTGCTTTTTTTTTTTATATATATTCCATAAGCGAGTGAGATCATATCGTGTTTGCCTATCTGTGTCTGGCTTATTTCAGTTAGTTGTGTTCTTTAGGTCCATCCATACTGTCACAAATGGCAGGATGTCCTTTTTTAAGGCTGAATAATGTTCCACCGTGTGTGTGCGTGAACTGATGGTCCCTGACTTACAAGGGTTCAGTGTGATTTTTTTCCAACTTTACAATGGTGCAAAAACAATACCTGTTAAGTAAAGATTGCATTATGCATTCCGAGTTTTGATCTTTTCCTGGGCTAGTGGTAGTTGGCACAGACCTCTTGTGTGTTGGAGCAGTGAGAGCCACAGCTCCTAGGCAGCCACAGGGGAAACCATGGAGACTCCACAGGGGACTGTGTTGCTCAGTCATGATGCTTGGTAGGTCAGGTATGAAATATATTCAACGTATTTTCAACTTAGGGTATTTTCAACGTTCAGTGCATTTATTGGGACATAACTCCACAGTGAGTTGAGGAGTGCCAGGAGATAGCTCATCGGGTGGATGCGGTCACACTTGTCTGTATTCTGACTCCTTTCCTGATGGTAGAGTCTGCCCAGTTAAACGAGGAGGTAGTCTCCAAGCGGTTGGGAAGCGGAGATGGTTTGTTCAGATGGAGTGCGTGCATGAGGAGGATTGAACTGTCTTGGGTGAGTCTTCAAAGGAGAAGGAAGATGGGAAAACCTTGAGGCATTAAAGCAAGGAGAGAAGAGCGATGGGACGGGGTAACGCGGTAGCAATTGTGATCGCGACTGCGATGATCGCAGTGCCTTATTTAACTATGTGCCAGGCACCATGCCAGGAGCTTTACATTTGTTGCTTCACTTATACTTTCTGTTATCTTCATCCTCATTTTACAGACGAAGGAGCCAGCTGGTGAGTTCTGGGATGACTAAGATATGAACCTCCATGTCACTCCTGTGCTCCGGGCAAGGCTGTGGGGAATAAAAGGGAGGAACCTTGGGGTGGCTGATCCTGGGGTCCCATCCCTCAGGGAGCTCAGGTCCTCTTTGGTTTGGGGCCTCCTCAGTGAGCCCCTCCAAGGCAGGCCCCCACCTACTTGCTCCTGGGTCAGCTCCTGGCTTGGGTCCTTCTGCATGTGTATGGAGTGCTCACTCCTTCACCACTGCCCTCTCTACATGTGGGTCTCTCATCCTCCCCCCTCAGCTCTGCCACTGTTGCCCTCACTTCCTATCCGGCCCTGCACCATGCCCCATTTCCACCCAGCAGCCAGAGAGATCTTTCTGAAATAGAGCCCTGCCCACGTCTCTCTACCCTGCCTTCGGAGCAAGCACAGCCTCTGCTCAGGCCAGGCCCCTCCACCATCCCAGCCTTGTCATCCTGGGTCCTAGCTTCTGACTCCACTTCCCTTTCTCTCCAGGACCCAACTCCTTCCCACCAATCCTAGCCACAGTGCCAAGAGTGACCCATGATGCCACATGACTGAGTCATCCGGAGGTGCCACATGCACATCAATGGGCAGGGGAGCAGGCCCAGGGGCATTTCTGTTCCTCCCTTCACGTCATCCCCTTATCCGCACAAGCATGTCTTGCCTGGTGATGTCATTGGTCTGGTGCTTGTAGGGCCAGAGAAAGTGGTTCATGCCAGGACTCCAGTGCAGGGTGGGGGTGGGGGGTGTTCCTGACTGCTCACTTCAGAGAGAGCTGCTCAGGGTGCAATGGAGGGTGACGTAAGACTCCGTGGGGGACAAAGCAGAGTCCTTCCTCAGGCCCCTTAGTTTCTACATACCGCAGGGTCCTGAGTAGAAATGGACGTGCAACCTCTGATAAATAATGTCACTAATACTGAAAATAGTATTTATTAAATAAAATTATTGTATGGGCCTTTCTTCATGCCAGGCACTTTTATAAGCAGCTCACATGAATATATCTGATTTCTTCCTTGTGAAAACACTATGATATTTGCTATTATGATTCCCATTTTATAGTCAAGAAAATCAAGGCATAGAGAGGTTAAGTAACTTGCCTAAATCAACACAGCTCGTAAATAGCAAAGCCAGAATTTGGCTCCTGAGTCTGTGTTTTGGACCCTTGTGTTGTTTGCCAACTTGCCATGGTCAGGTCTGTGACCCGCCAGTGCCAGAAAGCTTATCACCCTCCTGAGGCTGAACAGGCCCTGGTACCAGGGAGGCACCTACAGAATCTCCAGCCCCTGCTGTGCCTTCTTGGCCTCACTGCGCAAGTGCAGACAGTGTGTCAGCACACTGAGCCTTCTGTCATTCCTCAGCCTCATGGGGGAGAAAGACGAAATCCAGGGAGATCAACGCACAGCTCCGTATCCCAGCATTGCTAGGATTGGAAGCGGGGTCTGCTTGGAACCTGTGTATATCTGTGGTTGTCAGCAGGTCCTCCTGTTCCTTACCTCTTGCTCAAAAACACCCCCCCCTTCCACAAGCAAGACCCCAGAATTCAGCAAGGGAAGCAGGCTCAGTACTATCTATTCTCCCCACCAATTTATAGATGGGAAAATTCAATGAGGGCACCGGACGTGCCACAGGCATAGCCACTGGTAAACCGAGGGACAGGCATGGGAATCTCCACACCATCCCTCCAGCCTTCATGGTGAGTTCATGCTGCACTGGAAAGGAAGAGGGGAGGTGGCCAAGTGTCATATCTGACATAGATTGACAAGGACACTCACAAGAAAGGGTCACACATCTGGCCCCTAGAAGCCTTGTAGGAGCAGGGTTGGTAGAGATGGGATCCCACAGTGGGTGGTGAGGAGTGGAAGAGGCCCATGGAATCTCCTACTGGAGAATTGGTGAGTGAGGACAAGAGCCAGGGGGCTCCTTCTGCCTCCCTGTCCCACCTTCTCCCTCTGCCTGAAGATTTCCCCACTCCACATCTCTCCCTCACTTTCCCTCAGTGCTGATGTCCTCTCCTGTCCATTTTCTCCATCCCCAAGGATTCTTCTCTCTTCCTTCCTCTGTGCCACCTCTTCCCTTCGTCTTTTATCCCTCCCCTCACACCTGACTATCTACATCTGCAAATCTAAGACATGTGCAGTGTGAAGTTTGCATATGGAATAAACTTTCATGCTTTTCATTTTTAACTTAAAAAACAGGAGAACTGAAATGATTTTCTTTCTCTTTCTCAAATAGAAGTTTGTCTCTTTCCAAAAGAGAGGTGCTTTTGTTACACATCCTGGGCGAGCTTTACGCATGAACCTGGGGATCTCCGGAGAAAAGGGACCAGACTCCTTACCACTATGTATAGGTGCCAGGAGAAGGGAGGCTGCTTCTGTCTTTCATGCCAAGGGAGACAGGCTCTTCCCTGGGATGAGATCACCCAGCATGCCCAGCAAGGTGCTAAAAAATAATTGCACTCGATGAAGACATGCAAATAAATCATTCTGTTTGGCAGTGAAAATTCAAGTGTGTTGGCAAAATGTGCAGGCAGAGCATCCTCCAGCTGCTGAGCTCTGAGCAGAGCTACGCTTTGACCCACCGTGTGCACTCAGGACGGGAGCCCTGCTGCCGGGCAGCCCACCCTCCTGGTAGCCCTGCCCCTGAAATGGAAGTCACTCTGTAGCTCCCCTCCCCTAAGAGCACACACTCACTGGGTGGGTACCTGGGGAACCTTGTGCAGAGTGGTGCCACCCAGGAGTTCCTCCACCTCACCTGTGCTATTTTTTTGTGTATGTGTGGGGTGGGGGGGGGAGGGCATGGAACCCTTATGCTGCTAAGGTTGTGCTTATCACTGAGCTACACTCCCAGCCCCTATCCCTGACCCCCTTATCCTGGAACCCTGGGAGCTATGATGCTGTGCAGGTAATAGTGGCTCTTCATGGGTGTGGCTTCGCAGCAGGAGCGGGTCCTTTCTCTTCAAGTCCCCCAACTCCAGACAGAGGACCTCTTAGAAGCCTGGCAGGCTTTCAGCCGAACCTCATGCATCCGGCGGGAGACACCCCAGGAGATCTAGATATGCTCGGTGAAAGGATCAGGGCCGTACCTTCTCCTATGCCCACCTCTGCTGAGGTATGCATTCTATTGGCCTCATCTGAAGTCCTTAATTTACTTTTTCCAATATTAAGCTATGTGTTATTCGCCGTCATGACCCTGCTGAAGAAAGATAAGAGATTTCCTTTCATCCAGCAGGAGGAAAAAGGTAGAGGTTTGGATTTATTTCCTAGGACCAGATCCTTCATCAGTGAGTGGTTTTGCTCACTTCCAAAAGGCCCCGGACAGTGGTTGGCACTTTAGGGTGGCCCACAGTTGATGGTGGCATGCGGCTCGCAGGGTGAGAGAGGGAGAGATGCCCAGAGCAGGTCAGCTCCAGGCTGGGGGCTGCAAAGGGAAGGAAGGAGGCTAAGTTACAGAGCCCAAGTTCCTTTCTTGCTAGAGAGGGAGGTGCAGTGGGAAAGAAGGGAGCAGGCCAGGGAACAGGAAAGGAAAGAGGAGGAAGAGGAGCGGAGAGAGCAGCAAATTCTCCTCCCCTTTTCCTGGGCATGTGCTTCTAGCTTTGCTGTCTGAAAGGTTTCCCGTGGCACAGCCTTCCATTGAGAGCTGAGATGCAGGCGTGGCGTGCTGCCTGGGGGGCTGCTCCGTGTGCGCCCCAGTGTGCTAATCCTGTCAATCTGTCCCAGAGTTTTCATTTCTGGTTGGGGAACTTTGTTGATTTGGGTTCTCCTAGAAGCACATCCTGAGGGCTAGGAGGGAAGGCAGCCAATAAGGGCGCTGCGGCAGCAGGGGCTTCATCTGCTGTGCAGCTCTTTACACCAGTGCAGGGTCCGCCTACCCAAGGAACAAGGGACGTCCCACCAGTTGTTGGTGGAGGACGTTGATTCCCAGCACCTGGCCTTCCCCAGCTGTGCTCCAGCAGCTGCAAGGGCCAGGTGCTGCAGGTAGAAGCAGGCTGGCAAGCAGAGGCAGAGGGAGGAGGAGGAGTACAGGGGGGTCATGCACAGCCTTTGCTGCATCAGACGGCATCAGAGGCCTGGAGCTGGGCGCAGGGTCCCCAGTCCAGTAGGAAGAAGCAAAGCCCTGGAGCACTTTGGACTCATTTCAAGCTGTTAGTCAGGTCTCAGAACATGTTTGGTCTTTACAGTGCCCAGTATAATGGAGGCACAGGTGGGGAAAAAGGAAGAGGAAACAACAAATAAATCAAGAGATGAATGAGCTGGAAAGAATGGAAAAGAGCAAGAGAGAAAGAAAAGCAAGAAGGATGTAACCCGTGGAAAACTAAGTGCGGAATACCCAGTCAGCAAGACTCCCTCGGGACAAGAAGCGGGTCGCATGGGTGCTGCCGCTGGGAGACATTTGGGAAGGGGAGCTGACAAGCAACCCTGGAGAGCCGAGTTCCTGGGTAGATGGTGAATGGACTCTAGGTAGCATTCAGCAAAGCGATTATTTTTTCTGTCCTTCTCTCCCTCCTTTCTTTTCACACTCCGTTGTTCCTTTCTTTCTTGGCTAAATCCAAGGAGCTGTATTAAGATTCATAGTAACGAGAGCTGCCTCTTTGACGTATCTGTGGTGGGACTGTGGACGATAAGCAACAGAACTTATTAGAGCAGAGGAATCACAAAACCTACGTGGCTGAGAAGTCTGGGCAGCAGCACTGAGCTCAGAGTTCGACACAGTCCAGCTCAGATCACCTTGGTCCCATGTGCACCCACACATGTGGTATAACCAGCAGTCAGCTGAGGAAGGCCTGGGCAAGTCACCAGGTTTCTCTGTTTGAGGGCCCCAGGGCATTGAATATATAGCATAAAAAATGATATTGAATGAAACTCTCTGTTGATCCAAAATTTGACGAAGAAGCCTTAAAGTCAAAGATGTAGGTGAGAAGCATTCATGTATTCTGAAAAGAGATCTAAATGGACCCCTGCAGGGATCCCCAAAGGTTGACTAAAATAGGCCCAGCAACTACTGATCGGTCCAGGCTTGTATACAAAACAAGAAGCTTGAAGGGGACTCATTAGGAGAGAGAAAGGAGGGCTGCAGAAATGGAGTCCACCTCGAGAGTTGTTGGGAGCAAATGATGCTTGTTCCCTAGAGTGTGGAGGTTTGTTTGAAAATAGAGTCTGACACCCCCCTCCCGTCCCCAGCCTTGCCACCAGCTGCAGTTAGAAGGCATCAGGGGTGGCTGAAGTCACTCACAAAGGTGGGATCAGGGGCAGCTTTAAGGTGAAAGGAAATATGATTTTCCTTTGGGATAGGCGTACACTGGGAAGATAACAAGCGGAGTTGGGAATCTGCCAGAGAGGCAGTGTAGACACAGCAGGGAAAGGCTGCAAGGTTATATGGTACAGGGTAGGTGCCAGAGGAGTTGCCATATATTGACCAGGAAGTGCACCCCCATGTCCCAGCACGCTAGAACCCACAGAGCAGCAGCCTCTGAACACCTATGACTCCCAGAATGGGGTTATCATTCAAGAGCAAAGCACATGCTTACAGGTAAGAGTGAGGATACGCTCTTCCCCAGCCCAGCCCTGAAGGGGTCAATGGAAGGAAGTGGGGAGAAGTAAAGAAAGAGGGAAAGAACACAGTATCCCTGTCCTCCCCACAGAGGATCCCCGGGCTGATCCTCATGCCACAGCCCAGGCCTGAGCTTTGAGAAAGGAAAGCAGAGGGCAAGCACTTTGAACTGGGTGTATTTAGAACATGTCAGGTTTTGAATGAGGCTGTACCCTTTAAATCCACAAAAGTGATCAGAAAGCCATGAGGGGAAGGCAGAGTGGTTGAAGGCAGGGACAAGAGAAAACTTCAACTGTTTCCTGTTTGTACAATCACTGAATTCAGCCCATTCCATAAACTGGTTTGCTGAAGTTGACACCAGATCTACCCCATAGTTATGCTCTGTTACTGATGTGTGTGTCCGTAGGTGTGCATGTGTTTATTAACACTAGACACAGTTTATCTATAGTGTGGCTTTATTTCTTAGCAACAAATAGTTTTGTTGTCTTTAATTTGTGGTCTTGGGGGGAGCAGTCTTGAGGGTAAATCTAATTTTCAGAATTTATATATATAATTACATTATTTCATTAGAAGCTTGTTTAATTGTTCAATAAATAAATTTCTGAATAAAATAAATTAAAAAAATACATATATTAAAAAATTTATGGTCCTCAGTAAAGAAACCCTTTAGGTATCACTAAAAAGGACAACTTCATCCAGGTGAACCAATCCATGCTACAGTCCCTGTGGGAGGATCTCAAGTGTGCAGAGCCAGTCCTTCATGAAATGCTAGTAGGACAGTTTTGTCTTTTGGTGTCCATGGGAGAAAATGCACAGGGCCTTTTATATTTAGGGAGAAAACAGACCTTTTGTCTGAAAATTTTGTGAATAGACTTGAAGAACTTTGACTGCAGGAATCCAGGTGATCTTGCCCCTTCCCAGTCCTGCCTTGTCCAACTTCTCTGTCCCATTTCCAGTTGGTGGAACTGTTCTTCCTGTCTGTCTAGATGCATAGTCTCAGCTGCAGATTAGAATCATCTGGGGGTACTGCTCATTTTTAATTGGTATTTAAAAAATCTATCAATGCCAACTGTTACCCCCAACAGAGTCTCTGGATGTGGGGTCTGGGCTTAGCAGTTTTCAGCAGCTCCTCTGGCGATTCTTTGAATAGATGAGATCTAAGGATTGAGGAGATTGTTAACAGAGGCTGACTGTGTCCAGTTAGAGTGGACAGGCAGACGATGCTCTGTGGAACCTGGCTCCAGACTGCTGGGCCTCACATGCACGGGCAGAAATCCATTCATTCATAGATACTTTTCAACTGTCTGTGGTGTGCCTTGCACTGTGGATTTAGCATGAACACAATAGGAGTTTACTTATAGTAGAGAGGCATTCCTGGCTGCAACACACAGGTGAGGCCTGAGGAAAGCCATCCTGCTGCTCTCAGGTGAGCATGTCTGGAATGCTGAGGGACATGCTGGGCACACACCGAGGTGCCAGGTGGCCTGGTTTTGCAAGGAGCATTCACAGCTGACTCTTGCTTCACCCAGCTGATCTGCATAAGGCTGGTGATGACCTTGCGCTCAAGGCTCTGAGTGGTCAGAACGCAGGTGACCTGGCATTCAACCATATGCAGTCTTCCTTCTCCAGTGGTTTATTGAACCGGTGCAGTGGGCCGTGGAGAATGCGTGTGAGGAGTCGGTACTAACAGCCACGTGCACTGGCATGAAGCCACCGCTGTGGGATGAGGATGGGTGACGATGGAGATATTGATGATGATTAGTGTCTCATTTTTTGTTGCTCAGGGAGCGAGGCAGCCTGTCCTTGAAGGCAAGTCTTCCAATTACTCATCCAGGCAGGGTGTTCTGCTGCCTCCAATTACGGCAATAGTTAGAAAAATGCCCAGATTAATTCTGCAGAGCTGACCTTCTAGACACCAGAGGAAGGCGATTTGAGGAACTCGCTTGGTGTTTTTGTATGCCATGGGCCTTAATGACTTGGCAAAACCCCTTGGCTTGTTTTCCTTGGGATGAGGGGGAGGGCTGTGCTTTCAGAGCCAGGATCAGAGGCAGTTTGGACCCATAGGCCAAGATTAATTGTTCTTATCAACATCTCCGTCTGTGAAATGGACAGCAGTGTAATCAGCCCTGTGCTGCGTTGGAGGGCTGATGAGGGCCAGGCTAGGCATCAGGAATACAGCATCGGTGCTGAGCGGCAGGCTCAGAGCCAGCTCAGTCCCATCTGCAAGCTACACAGGGTGGAAGGCAGGGCACCTGGCTGTGGTGTGCTGGCCACGTACACTTCGTCCTTGGGTGGGGGAGCCCCTGCTGTGTTCACTGAGTCTTCCCATACTCATTTCCAGGACCCTTCCCTCCACATCCACCCTTCCTCCCTCTTTTCTCTTCCCTGGGTGGTGTTTGTATTTTGGGCCTTCAGGCCAGAGCAACATCCGCACCTTTGGTGTCTAAGAGGAGGCTGGACCCACAGTCACTCTGCCAGGACCTGGGAGCACAGCCTCTGAGGTTCCCAACCTCACAGCCCTCTGACTCCCCCTTGGGCTCTGAATGCAAGTGGGGGAGAGTGGGAGTTGGGCAGAGAAGGGGACATTGTGATGGTTTTCAAGGGAATAATGAGAAATATGTGAACACAAAACCAAGATGCTTAAAAGAGAGCAAATATCCTTTCATCCCTTCGCAGAACCTTTTGATGGTTTCATACCATCATTGACAGATTACCCACCAGGCCTTGTGCTGGTTCACAGGTAATACCTCATTTAATCCTCACTGTAGGCCCATGAGGGAGGTCTTATTTTCCCATTTTACACTTGAGAAAGCAGGGGCATAGTCATTTTAAGTAATTTTCTCAAGATCACACCACTAACAGGAGCTAGACTCTCTAAAGCCCACGTAGCTGGACCGGGGGCGCTGGTGTTGGAGAAACTGTCTTGACACAAACCCAAAATGTTCAGTCAGCCCCAAAGGTAACAGAAGGAATGGGGTGGCAGACAGACAATTTCCAAATTCATCCTGGGCAGTGGCCAGGGGCAGATCTCCCCATATGCCCAGATCAAGGGTATGCAAATAGACCTGTGGGCAGCAGAATGAGGAGGAGGCCTTAGAATCTAGGTCAGGAATGGGGCCTGGGCCGCTGCCTGAGATGCAGAGCAGGGTCTAGGGAGGAGCTGGCCCTACATGAGAACGAAGGAGAGGGAATGTAGGTGGACTCAAGTCTTTGGGATGGTCCAGCACAGAAGGAGGAGGAGATGGGATGCCCTGTGGTAGGGTATGGAGGACACATTGTGCCTAAAACGACTCCAGTCCAGTGGTTCCTGGGTCTCATTAGCATAAAGGAAGACTTAGAGCGGGCGGTGTAGGAGAGTCTATGGCAGGGGAGCTGGATCCAAAGATGGGGTAGCAACTGCATCCTAAGCCCTTCAAGTTGGAGGGTCCTGGTAAATTCCTGCTGGATTTCAGATGAGCTCATACACACACTGGGTAGCATGGTGATGCCCAGCATGAGAAGCTGAAAAGGGCAAAGTATGGAGCAATGAAGAGGTTTACACTTTCTAAGATGATGAAAGAACGTTTCTCTGGAAGTATCTCGTCCTTACCTAAAAGTTGAAGCCCCTGTGTTCCTGGTAGAACAGCAGCCAAGATGGGAAACAGCTCAAGGACATCCCAGGCCATCTCAGGTAACCCAGGGAAGACCAGTTTTCTTTTTTTTTCTATTTTTGGCTGAGACTTCCCTGTTTCATGGTGGGGTATAGCTGGTAACCCAGTGAGATAAGAGTAAAAGGGAATAATGACACATATTGAACAGTTACTATGGACCAAAACTCTATGAGTTAGACACTACTATTATTTTTACTGATGAAGAAATGAAGCTTAGAAAGCTAATAATTAGGTCAAGATGATATAGCTCATGAGTGCTAAGTACAGGATTTGTACTCAGGCTTAAGTCTACATTCAAACGCTGTGCAGTGTTACTATTCTGTAGAATTTGCCAGCCTTGGGCCAGGTCTCATACACAGCAGGTCCCTGGAATTATTTATTGAACAACTGAATTCATGAATAGAGGGGTGAATGTACTTTCCTAAGCAGCATTACCAAGACTCTGAGACTCAGGCAGGGCCAGAGGGCAATGAAGTTGAAATGAAAATTGAGTGTTGGGCTCCCTAGCCACATCAGAATTAGGCAGATGTCCCGAGATGAGGTCAAAGCCACAGGCCTATCAACTGCAAATGCTATGAGGAAGCCCGGCCACTCTGCACCCGTTATGTGTCTTGGATGTGATTCTCCTCAGAGAGCACGGGCCTGGTCATTCTCAAAGTCATCAGGGTCGTCTTCATGGAAGTTTCAAGCCTTGTCTTCAATGCTCCATATTGATAAATGTAAATGCTTAAATTGGGAATTTCTACCAGAGTTTGGGAAGCAAATTTCTGTTCCAGAGTGGGCAAATCAGTAGAGCAACCTCCAAGATAAACTTAGATCTGAAGAAAACTTTCTTTAGGTGTGGGATTTAGAAATGGCCCACACCCAGGAACCCATGGGTGGTTGTAAGCGGTGGGGATCCAGGGAGTGGCTGAAACTAAGGAGGCACAATCAGGACTCGTGCCTGAAGGGCAGGAGTGAGTACACGCAGGGTTTGGAATTTAGCATGGCGGATGGTTTATCAGGCTGTGCAGTTGATCCAGGACCTGAGGTGAGGGGCCTTGGGGACCACTATGAGATGGTGACCCAAATGGGAGAGGAGTGCTTAGAGGCAGATGTACACAAGGCTTAGGAGAGTATGCTCAGGTGAGGGCATCATGCACTAGAAGGCCAAAGTCGGTGACCCACGTCTTGTCCGGGTTACTGCATGGCCTGGACCTGCTGCGTGTGGCTGGGGTAACCAGAGACTGAGCGCAAGGAAGAGGAAACAGGGATAAGAGAACGAACTCCTCTCCTAGGCCTCCTGTGTGCCCTTCACCTCTCTGTACCCAACCCCACGCTTGTTGGCATAGCATTGCCAATTCTTGCTTCACAAAACTGGACCTGCGGAGAGAGAATTCACCATGGTGCTTGTTCTGCTCAGCACTGCTGTGAGGCTGCCTATTCTAGCTCTCTGCTGGCGCTGAGTATCCATTTTCCTTGCAGATTCTGGATTGTGGGAATACATCATGGTCATGGGAAGAGTTTTAATTCTCTTTAACGGGAAAAGTCGTACCTTTTGGGAGCTGGACCTGAAAAAAGCTCCCCATTATGTAGAACATGGTACTTTGCACTTCCTGTGCAGGTTCTAGACAGTTCTGCACCCTTGTTGACTCACTTCCTACCCAGGACTGTGTAGCTCATGCTAGCTGCTTTCCTCTGGGCTGCTTCTGAGAACAGGTGTCCTCTCCACATTCTTTGCCAGACAGTTACACATGATCCCTTTCCTTCCTCTCCCTGTTGTCAAGGAGCAAGGATGCTTTGAGTACTGGGTGGTCGGTAAGTAGGCAAAGAACACCAGAGACCCTCCAGATGTCCAGTGCCAGATCATTCCATATCCTCGTTCCTTCCTCTTTCATTCTTTAAAGCTTATTGGAGACGCAGTTTCCCATCCACCATTCCTCACAGCTTACAGAATACCCAGGTTATTTGTTTAGAAACATAACTTTCAATTCTGCCTTTCACTCCCACCTTCTCTCTCTCTTCCCTTTCCTCTCCCTCCTCCTGGTCTCCTGACAACCCACAAGAACCTCCTCTCCAGGTTGGAGAGTGGGAAAGAGAGGCAGAAATGCCTGGGCAGGCAGCCGTGGGAATGAAAGCCACAGGATGGAGCTAAAGAATTTGCAAGCCTAGGATTTTTGTTTTGTTTTGTGTCATAACTTATCATCATAGAACTTGATTAGCTGATTTGCTCATTCCAATACAATCAGTGTGGTTGATTACAGATGATGCTATTCAGGTCAGAACACATGCAGGTGATGAAGTGCTGGGGTGGCCTCTCTGTCTGAGACCTATTCCTGATTCCAGTCCTGGGTGAGTCCACAGGATGGTCTTGGGCCAGCTGCCTGGTCTTGGGCTGCTAGGAGGAGCTGGTCCTTTCCACTTTCTCAATCAGTTTCCAACCTCAGAGGCATTGGAATCATTGATGAGATCCAAAGTACTTAGAGCAAGGTCTGCCACGTTCTAAGATTCTGGAAAGTGTTGGTGCCGTGGGTTCCACAACTTGACAGACTTAATCTTAGGAACATGCCTCTGGAGTGGGATGGTGGGGACTGTCCAATCCCACGGAATGGGATTGGAAAACACACAATTTGGGAAGCAATGCCTGGACACAGACCTCGTATTGGTTTCCTGGCCTGGGCAGGACGGATGCTCTGATTTTAGCTTGGCATTGGAGAGGCGCCTGGCTGCCTCTTAGTCAGCTTAGCTCTTTGCCTGACCCACTTTTAAAGGTTCCTGGTCTCTCCCTCCCTCCCTCCATCCCTCTGCCTAGTCCTAAAGTACTAGCAGAGAAATGCATTTGTACCTCATGTCCAGGAGAGCCATAATATGTTCCCTCTACCTTGAAAGCCTTCCCCTCTTGTACAGCTGCCAGGTCACCCAGCCCTCCAGAACCCCTGGGAGTCCCTTCCAGACAAGCCTCTCCCTCCCCACCTTACCCACTGCTCCAGGTCTGGGTTCTTTTCTTGCTGCTGCAAAATCACTTCACACGTGTGCCTGTGTGGGTCACTTTAGGTGACAATGATATGTTTCTATGTGTTGTGAGAGCTCCTCCAAAGAGGGTAACTGAATAGTGAGTCAGAAGGAAATCTGTGAGGATGGCAGATAGAGAGAGGGCAGGTGGGGTGGGGGTTGGGCAGGAAGGGAGGCTCTAGACAGCTGGTGGCCCAGTGTGCTTCTGATAGGAGTGGGAGGGACTTCATCCCACTTCCTCTTGGGAAAGCTGTGCGGGGAGTTTCCATTGCAGAATGGATTCTCGGGGCTTCATGACTCCAGGACTTTCATACGCACACACACACCCCACCCCAGGTTTCCTGGCCCTGGATACCATCTCCTCTGCTACCAGGCCTTCTCTAGAACCTCCCTGCCCTCACCCTCACCAGGGCTGATTGCTCAAGACCAAAGTGTTCTCCCTTTTTTTTTATCAATATTTTCAGGTGCAAGCACAAAGTCAATCCTAAGGTCTTTTCCCTGCTAGAGAACCTGTAGGAGAAGTCCATGGATACATAGAACCTGAAGGATTGTTAGTGGGGGGAAATTCTAGATTTGGATTTCATAGGATTTATAGAATATCTACCTAAATCTGAGCTCTGGACTGAGAATGTTTTCAAACATTATTTCATCTGATACTCATAGTAGCCCGAATTGTCTTCATTTTATGATGAAAAGCCAAAAAAAAAAAAAAATTCAATTCAGGTTTCTTCCCCGGCCCCACATAGTGGCCTTCCCTCTCTGCCAAGCCTGTGCCATGTCTGGCATCCTGGTCCAGATCTGTCTGAGTCTGGAGCACTCTCAGGGAAAAGGAAGGCCTAAGGCTTTTGGTTCAACCTCAGCAAAAACAGCAGGAGCACCCACTCCACGCCAGCCTAGGCTCGCTCAGTCGTTACTCCCTTGTTGCTCCTGCATCCCTGGGATGGACCCATTCTATCTGGGGTTCAAGCCAGAAAGTGTTTAATGCCACAGGGAACCATCCGACAATTTTCCTACTCTTTCAATTTGGTTAAAATATTTTTTATTCAAATTGTATACAAATATACACATACTTGTATATGTGTATATGTATGTATTTATGACAGTGTATATATGTACGTATATATTTGGGATGAACTGAAGAATTTGTCTCTCAGATATGTTAGTCTGAACAATTTGTCCCTTGTCATTCGTATGAAAACAAACTAAATTCAAATGTCAAAACATCATATTTAGGGCTAGGGGTGTAGTTCAGTGGTAGCACACTTACCTAGCATGACAGAGGCCCTGAGTTTAATCCCCAGTACTGCAAAATAAATAAATAAATATAAATATACAGACTAACATTTTAAAAAATTATATCAGTTAAAAGGAAATTATTCTGATATAGGTAGTGAAAGATCAAAATATCCTATGAGTTAGCAGGAAGTTGTTCTAATACACACAGTAAAAGTTTGTTGAAAGCATTATTCCAAATCGATCATGCCACAAAAATCCAGCCAAACATGAGACCAAGACATTGCAATAAGCTCCTCATGTGGTCTCAGACTGTGTTTTGCATTTGTCCCAAGGGGACTCTGTGCTTCGGATGTGTACTCCAAGAGGAATAGTGAAAAGCCTCAGGTAAAAAATTGTACTGCCTCAAGAAGTCAATGGCTGGGAGTGTGAAACACTGGTAATAGGCTTCAGTGGATCTTAAAAAAACGTCTGTCCATTGGGAGAGGTAAAAGGAAAATTTTCTCAAAAATAGTGCCAGTAAAAAAAAAA